>JAPYYA010000088.1:0-26113 GCA_028533165.1 Leontopithecus rosalia
GGCTCACTGCAACCTCCACCTCCTGGGTTCAGGCAAATCTCCTGCCTCAGCCTCCTGAGTAGCTGGGATTACAGGCACGCACCACCATGACCAGCTAATTTTTTTTGTATTTTTAGTAGAGACGGGGTTTCACCATGTTGACCAGGATGGTCTCGATCTCTTGACCTCGTGATCCACCCGCCTTGGCCTCCCAAAGTGCTGGGATTACAGGCGTTAAGCCACCGCGCCCGGCACACATGTTTTAAAAGAGCAATTCAGGCCAGGCGCGATGGCAGACACCTGTAATCCCAGCTACTCAGGAGGCTGAGGCAGGAGAATCGTTTGAACCTGGAGCCGACTGCACTCCAGCCTGGGAGACAAGAGTGAGACTCCATCTCCAAAAACAAAAAAAAGACTGTCAGAAAATTTGTCAAAAATAAGGAGGCCACTTTGCCGCATGTGGGTTATTAAAAGATGGGTATAAATGAAAATATTTTCAGTTCACTAAGGAAATTCAATGCCTACAACGATACAGGAGAATCACTCAGGTAAACACACACTCCTTACTCGTATAAAATTTAACATTCCTAAGTTGCATTTCCTTTGAGTACACCTATAAAACTAAGCACAAAAGCTTTTAAAACCCAGTATCCTTTAATAAAGTTGCTGTCCTAAAAATCCCACCTGTCACCAGGATAACCGAAACTGCTCCCTCTACACTCCAACTATATTTTTAGTTTTTACCTCAACAAGTAGCAACGTAATTTACATTTGGTAAGCACGGATTCCTGAAAGGCCAAAATCAACCAGGAACCTTATTTAACTGTTTCCACCACGTTCTGAACAATGAAAGCTACAAGCAGAAGAGAAGTGTGACCCCTTAAAAAGGTCCACACCGCCAAAGAACAGTGGCAGGACAGACTGAAGCACTTTTCTTCGCGGAACCGAAGAAAACTTCCACACAGGCAATACTACAACAAGGAGGCGGGGCCAGGGCTTAAAAAGAAAGTCAGCCATCAGGGAGGGGGGAATAAAAACAAAGCTTCGGTGAAAAAACTTAAGAGATGTAGAGGAAGAAAAGACAGACAAATTTTTCCATCTTCGTACACCCCCCTTCAAAGCCTGACACACAGCAAGTGCTCCAGATAGGTCTGCTTAACTCAAGGGAAGCTTCTGCCAGCAACTTTCCCAGAAATGGAATGACAAGAAGCTGGATGATGGCCGGGCGGGGGGAAATGGACAGGTTGCTCATCCTGCGGGAGCTGGTGAATATCCTGCAGTTGTCTAAGCGGAGGAGATGGAAAGAAATAGCATCTATCGTTTACAGACTGCCAACTACAGTGTTCCAATTAAGCGTATGCCTCTTTCAGACGTTAACAACTCAAAACAATGCCCTGGCTCTGGACACCGGCACGCGGAACACTGCAGCCTCTAAGAAACCCAAACGGATAGGTAGGTCAACTTCTATCCACTCTACCCATTAAATTATCCTTCATATCACGCTAATAAATTATGCAGACGGTTTATTGGGACACGCTGTGGGTCTGGCACTCTGATAAGCGCTTTACACGCCCCATTTCACTGAACCCTAACAGCCTTAAGAGGCAGGGACTGTATTAGCAGTCCCTTTTCCAACCAGGACACAAAGAGTTTAAGTGTCTTGCCTAATGGAGTAGAGCCGGGATTGGCACCCGTTTTGGACACCTGGGCCGTGCTCTTAACCACTAAGCTGCAGACCTGGGCGGGCGTGACTGAGAGGCTCCAGCTCTCGGGGACCTGAAACGGGGACCCCCCCCACCCCCAGCTCCAGCCCCGGGAATAACTTCGGCATCCCTGCGCGCGCCATGCGGGACGAGGAAAGGCGGCCGCGGCACCTGTTTGTGACCCCGGCGAGGGTTGGAGCGGATGGGGGCGCCCGGGGGCCAGGCCTCAGGGCGCCCCGAGGCGGGGGGCGCAGGAGGACCCGCCTCCTCCGGGAAGGCCCCGCGGGCTGGAGACAGGCCCGGGGAAAGGCGGCGGGGCGCGCGGGCCCGCCAAGGCCTAGGCCCCACCCGCCGCCCACTCCCCACCGCCGCCCACTCCCCACCGCCGCGGCGCCAGCGCGGGCCCCGCCAGGCCCGGCCCGGCCGCCTCACCTGGCTGCTGCCCGAGCTCGTCCCCCGGCCGGCGGTCCTGGGCGGCGGCGGCGAGGAGGGGAAGGAGGAAGGAAAAAGGGAGAGGAGGAAGGGACGAAGGGAGGGAAGAGGCGGAGTGGCCACGAAGGAGGCGGGCGCCGCCGGGCTGGGGGGGGGGTCAAAGGAAGGGGGAGCGGAGTAAGACTCGGCAGCCGCCGGCGCAATCGCTGAAGAGCCGCTCCGGCGCCCGCAGCCCGGCAGGAAGTGACGGGGGAGGGGCCGGCGCCCGCCCCCGGCCCCCGCCCGCCGCCACCCCCACCCGCGGCCAGGACCACAAGTTCCGGCGGGCGCTGCGCAACAACCTGCGCTCGCAAGGCACGCCGGTAGCCCAGCGGGAGGGGAGCCATGTCCCGCTTGAGCCGCCGCGGCCAGCCCTGGGGCCCCGAGGCCTGCTGGGAATTGTAGTTCCTGTGGGAGTTTCGCGCTGCCTGCTGGACTTGTAGCGGGGCTTGGAGAACCAGCCTGCCTCCTTTTCCTCCTCCACTTCCTTCTTCCTTCCTTCTCTCGGTTCTTCCTCTTCTCCTGCCTCTGGCCCTCGTTTCTCTCCTTCCCGCAATGTTTCTTCCTTCATCTGTAAATGTTCATTAAATGCTTGCCGTATGCAAGGCATTCCGCCAAGAGCTAGGGATGTAGTGGTGAACAGACAAAAATCCCTGTCCTCGTGGAGCTTACATTCTTGTATGAGTAAAACACACAATAAATAAATTTAGAAAATTTGGCCGGGCGTGGTGACTCACGCTTGTAATCCCAGCACTTTGGGAGGCCGAGGCGGGTGGATCACGAGGTCTGGAAATTGAGACCATCATGGCCAACATGGTGAAACCCCGTCTCTACTAAAAATACAAAAATTAGCCGGACGTGGTGGCGGGCTCCAGATATCTCAGCTACTCGAGAGGCTGAGGCAGGAGAATCGCTTGAAGCAGAGAGTCGGAGGTTTCGGTGAGCCAAGATCGTGCCACTGCACTCCGGCCTGGGTGACAGAGCGAGACTGTGTCTCAAAGAAAAAATAAAATTTATAGTGAGATAAAAGTGCCAGATTGCTATTTCTTTCATCCACATCTAGACAAACTACGTGGTTTGTAGCAGCCATGTTATATGGGAGGTTGGAGGTAGAACAGGGTGGCCAGTAGAGAATCTTGAACTTCTGGGATCACATTCAGCGAAAATTATGCTCGCGTTGTGAGAGGTCCAGGAAACTGAGAATGAGTGAAGAACTAAGTGCACAGGGCTCCTCTCTCCTGCTCACTCGAACTGCTTCCCCGCTATTTAAAAATAATTATCTCTACTGGTCCTTAGAGAGATGCAAATCAAAACCACATTGAGATAAAAAAAAAAAAATAAAAAAATAAAAAAAATAATTATCTCTGTCTCTCAGATATCTCTCAGTTTAAATATTACTCAATCTCTCTTGCCAAGGGAATATAAATTGAGAATATGAGCGGCTGTGTCTGAAGAGGCCCCTCCAAACGAGACTTTGGAGCCTTATCCAAGGCTAGGAGGACACCTTTCTCTAGACAAGACTTCCTTACATGGCTTCTTCTGAAGTGCAACGAGACTGAATTTCAGAACACCGAAAATAGTCAAAGGACTTTCACCGTTCCTTTAGTGCCCATCCAAGACAGTACTTAGGAACATTCAGATATTTTCCAGCCCTCTTCTGAAAGTGATCTTTTTATTTTCTTTCTTATTTATTTATTTATTTTTCATAAAGACAGGGTTTCACCATGTTGGCCAGGATGGTCTCAATCCTTTGACCTCTTGATCCGCACACCTCAGCCTCCCAAAGTTTTGGGATTACAGGCGTGAGCCACCACCCCCGGCCTCTTTTTTTTCTTTCTAACTTCCAAGCAGTGTGGATCTCATAGCTCCTTGGCTAAAGGAGCAGATGCAGCGAGGTCTCCCTAAACCCAAAGCTGGGGTCATGGGCACAATCAGACAATCTCATCAAAGGTGGTTTTGCTGTCACCCATGAGGGCGAAAGTGGTGGGTCTATGACTTCCAGTCTCAATTTTCTTTCCTCCTTCTACATCTCTTTTTTGTTGTTGTTGAGACAGGGTTTCACTCTCACCTAACTAGAGTGCAGCGGCGTGAACACAGCTCACTGCAGCCTTAACCTCCGGGGCTCAAGAAATCCTCCTACCTCAGCCTCCTGAATAGCTGGGATCACAGGCATGCACCACCACACCCAGCTAATTTTTAAATTTTTTATAGAGACAGGATCTTAGTAAGTTGCCCAGGCTGGTCTCAAACTTCTGGGCTCAAGCAGTCCTCTTTCCTCGGCCTCCCAAAGTACTGGGGGTTTATTCCAGGCATGGGACACTGTACCTGACCAGGAGTGGGTCACTTAGATTTGTTTTCTTCTATTTGTACCTAGAAACTGTCAGTCAAATTATCTTCCAAGGTCCTAAAGACCACTTGACTCTTGCCAAGTAATTAAGGAATAATTTTTATTTATCTTGGGAAAAAGACGGAAGCTGTGTGTTCTTGGTTCACAAGAAACTGTGAGCATTAAGTACCTCATGATAAATTCTGTGTGTTCCTTCTCACAAGATAAATTATATCCATTTATATTAAGGAATGGGAACATGCAAAGTTCATAAAAGCCCTGTGAGACGTTGATTTTTATTCTTTTTTATTTTGAGACAAGAGTCTCACTCTGTTGCCAAGGCTGGAATGCAATGGTGTGATCTCGGCTCTCTGATGCAAAGCTCACAAAAGCCCTGCGAGATGTTATTTTTTTTGTGTGAGATGGAGTCTTGCTCTGTCACCCAGGCTAGAGTATAGCGGTATGATCTTGGCTCACTGCAACCTCTGTCTCTTGGGTTTAAGCGATTCTCCTGCCTCACCCTCTCCAGTAGCTGGGAATACAGGCGCATGCCACCACGCCCTGCTAATTTTTGTCTTTTTAGTAGAGTTGGGTTTTCGCTCTGTTGGCCAGGCTGGTGTCGAACTCCTGACCTCAGGTGATCCACCCCCCTTGGCATCCCAAAGTGCTAGGATTATAGGGGTAAGCCACTGCACCCAGTCATTTTTTTTTTTTTGAGACAGAGTCTCACTCTGTTGCCCAGGCTAGAGTGCAATGGTGCAATCTCTCACTGCAACCTCCACCTCCCAGGTTCAAGTGATTTTCGTGCCTCAGCCTCCCAAGTAGCTGGGATTATAGGCATGTGCTACCATACCCGGCTAATTTTTGTGTTTTATTTTTTGAGATGGAGTCTTGCTTTGTGGCCCAGACTGGAGTGCAGTGGTGTGAACTCAGCCCACTGTAACCTCTGCCTCCCAGGTTCAAGCAATGCTCCGGTTTATTGGCCAGGCTGGTCTCAAACTGCTGACCTCTTAATGATCCACCCACCTCAACCTCCCAAAATTCTGGGATTACAGGCATGAGCCACCATACCTGGCCTGATAAATTGATTTTTATCTAAGGATTATACTTTTCCTGGATGGACGAGGTGGCTCACACCTGTAATCCCAGCTACTTGGGAGGCTTGCTCTGTCACCCAGGCTGGAGTGCAGTGGTGCAATCTCGGCTCACTGCTCCTCTGCCTCCTGGGTTCAAGTGATTCTCCTACCTCAGCCTCCCCAGTAGCTGGGATTACAGGCATGCACTACCACACCCAGCTAATTTCTACATGTTAAGTACAGGCAGGGTTTCACCATGTTGGCCAGGCTGGTCTTGAACTTCTGATCTCAAGTGATCCACCCGCCTCGGCCTCCCAAACATTGGAATTACAAGCGTGAACGTTAACCTTTGATGAATTATCTGTGTTCCACTCTCATTGACTCTTAGTAGAACTTTGTACCCTTAAAATTTTTCAGTTATCAGTTGAATATATTTATCAGGCTAAGAATAAGTGATCAACTTCCGTGAAAACAGAGACTCAGCCTGTCTTAGTCACCATGATGGTCCCTGGCCCCTAACACAGTGCCAGGAGACAATAGGTATATGATAAATTACCATAGACTGCTAAAAAAAAATCACAACCTTGCTTATCTCTGCTAAAGCCCCTAAGAAACAGGGAACACCTGCAGGATTGATTGGTGTATGTCAGGGTCACCTGTCATATGTGTAGCACAGAAAGACAGATTGAGAACTACTTGCTAGCCTAAAGAAGCAATTATCAAGCTTGTTTGGTGTAGCCTGCTCCTCTAAGGATATATCAAAATCTTACAGCAAAAATTACAAGGCATAAAAATATAATAGGGCTGGTGTGGTGGCTCATGCCTGTAATCCCAGCACTTTGGGAGGCAGAGGAAGGTGGATCGCTTGAGGTCAGGTGTTTGAGACCAGCCTGGCCAACATGGTGAAACCCCACCTCTACTAAACAAATAGCTGGAACTACCGATGGTACACAGCTGTAGTCCCAGCTACTCAGGAATCTGAGGCAGGAGAATCGCTTGAACCTGAGAGGCAGAGATTTCAATGAGCTGAGAGCGTACCACTGCCTTCCAGCCTGGGTGACAGTGAGATTCCATCTCAACAAAACAAGGCAAAAAAGATATGATGGAAGACCCCATTTACAAAGCAGTGGAAAAAGAAAAACACATAGAAATAAACTTTGCCAGAAATATTCATTATCTGTTTGAAGAAAAAATTTTTAATACTGCAAAAGGATACAGAAAAATACTTGAACAAAGAAATATAGGCTATGTTCTTGGCTAGAAAGGCTCCATCTGCATCAGTTGATCAACAGGGTGCAACCCTGTCTCTACTAAAAATACAAAATTAGCCGGGCATGGCGGCGCATGCCTGTAATTCCAGCTACTCGGGAGGCTGAGGCATGAGAATTGCTTGAACCTAGGACGGGGAGGTTGCCATGAGCCGAGATTTCACCATTGTACTCCAGCCTGGGAAACAAGAAGGAAACTCTGTCTCAAAAAAAAAAAAAAAGGTATCAGTTGATCAAGACATTGAAGGACAGCCTGGGCAACATGACAAAAATCCCAACTCTACAAAAAAAATACAGAAAAAATTAGCCAAATGTGGTGGCATGTGCCTGTGGTCCCAGCTACTTGGGGGACTGAAGTAGGAGGATTGCTTGAGCCCAGGAGGTCAAGGTGGCAATGAGCTGTGATTGCACTCCAGACTTGGAGTGAGACCCTGACTGAAAAAATACATTAACATTTTAGAAGATATTGAATGAGATCCCAAGAAAAGAAAAATACAATCAGAATTTTGTTTTGGAACTATACAAGCCATGTCTAAAGTCTTATGGCTTTAGACATAAAATTAGTAAGAAAATAGAGCCAGCCAGGCGTGGTGGCACATGCCTGTAATCCCAGCACTTTGGGAGCCCAAGGCGGGCAAATTACAAGGTCAGGAGTTCAAGACCAACCTAGCCAATATGGTGAAACCCCGTCTCTACTAAAAATACAAAAATTAGCCGAGTGTGGTGGTGAGCGCCTATAGTCCCAGCTACTCAGGAGGCTGAGGCAGGAGAATAGCTTGAATCCAGGAGGTGGAGGTTGCAGTGAGCTGAGATCGCACCACTGTACTCCAGCCTGGGTGACAGAGCAAGACTCCATCTCAAAAAAAAAAAAAAAAGAAAAAACCAGGTGTGAAATATGGCGGCACATGCCTGTAATCTCAGCTCGTTGTTTGAATCCAGCAGCCAAAGGTTGCAGTGAGCAGAGATGGTGTCACAGTACCCCAGTCTGGGTGACAGCAAGATTCTGTCTCAAAAAAGAAAAAAAGAAGCAACAACGTGAATTCAAGGATATTAACAGAAGCACAGTTTGTAATAGCAGAAGTTTAGAAATAACATCAATGTCCATCAACCTAAGATTGGCTAATAAGTCATGACACATTCATACAATGGAATAATGGTCAGTGGTTAAGCAAAAATAAATTAAAACAAGGAAAGACACTGTAAAGAGAAAAAAACGCAAGCCGCAGATTCGAAGAAAAATTTTTTTTTAAGATGGAGTCTTAATCTTGTCAACCAGGCTGGAGTGCAATGGCATGATTTTGGCTCACTGCAACCTCTGCCTCCTGGGTCCAAGAGATTTTCCTGCCTCAGTCTCCTGAGTAGCTGGGATTACAGGCACATGCCACCACACCCAGCTAATATTTGTATTTTCAGTAGAGACAGGGTTTCAGGGCCTCAGTCTCCCAAAGTGCTGTGATTACAGGTGTGAGCCACCACACCTGGCCTACTTTTTTTTTGTTTAGACAGAGTCTCACTCCTTTACTCTGTCCCTCAGGATGTGGTGGCATGATCTCTGCTCACTGCAGACTTCACCTCCCAGGCTCAAGCAATCCTCCTCTCACTTCAGCCTCCTGAGTAGCTGGGGCCATACTTGTGCATCACCATGCCAGGCTAATTTTTGTATTTTTTGTTGTATACTTTAAAATTTTATAGAAATGGGATCATGTTATTTGAATTATTCTACGACTTGCTTTTTTCCGTTCAACATTCCATTCTGAATGGTTCATCTATATTTATACATGTAGTTCTATTTTGTTCATTTTCAATGCTGTACAGTACGCCAACAAATGGATATGTCATTTTTTTTTTTTGAAACGGAGTTTCACTCTTGTTACCCAGGCTGGAGTGCAATGGCGCTATCTTGGCTCACTGCAACCTCCGCCTCCTGGGTTCAGGCAATTCTCCTGCCTCAGCCTCCTGAGTAGCTGGTATTACAGGCACATGCCACCATGCCCAGCTAATTTTTTGTATTTTTAGTAGAGATGGGGTTTCACCATGTTGACCAGGATGGTCTCGATGTCTTGACCTCGTGATCCACCCGCCTCGGCCTTCCAAAGTGCTGGGATTACAGGCGTGAGCCACCACGCTCAGCCCTGGATATGTCATTTTATATTTACCTCATTTAGGTTGGTGTCCTTTGTTGCTATGGTAAACAATGCTGCTGTCAACATTCTTGCATATATCCTCATGCAATTGGTGGATTTTACATTATGTATTATATATAGTATGTATATATACATATATATGTTTATATGTATATATATTTTTTTCTTTTGATATGGAGTCTTACTCTGTCACCCAGGCTGGAGTGTAGTGGTGCCATCTCGGCTCACTGCAACCTCTGCCTCTTGGGTTCAAGCGATTCTTCTCCCTCAGCCTTTCGAGTAGCTGGAATTAAGATGCCTGCCACCACACCTGGCTAATTTTTGTATTTTTTATTAGAGACAGGGTCTCCCCAGGTTGGCCAGGCTCCTGACCTCAGGTGATCCACCTGTCTCAGCCTCCCAAAGTGCTGGGATTACAGCCACTGTGCCTGACACATTTTTTAATAATTTTTATTGGCTTCTTCCCAAGGTACCCATGATGTACCTTTTACTAAGGGCTATCTTATGTGTTGACTTTTCATAGGTCTACTAATTATAGATATAACTTATAATAACTTTATTCACATCCTTATAGACCTTGGGAAAATAAGGCATTACCATCACTCATTTAATCACTCAATAGATCGATGTTACTGAGCCTTAATTATGTCAGGCACTAAGAATACTGAGATGAACAACACAAACAGGACCCTACTCTCAAAAGGTTACATGAAGAGCCTGTCTCTTTTTTACTCCTGATCTTTTTTTTTTCTTTTTTTTTTTTTTGAGACAGAGTTGACTGTATCACCAAGGCTGGAGTACAGTGACACAATCTTGGCTCACTGCAACCTCTGACTCCCAGGTTGAAGTGATTCTCCTGCTTCGGAACTCCCAAGTAGCTGGGATTACAGGCCCCCGCCACCATGTACAGCTAATTTTTTGTATTTTTAGTAGAAACAGGGTTTTGCCATGTTGGCCAGGCTGGTCTCAAACTCCTGACCTCATATGATCCACCCACCTCAGTCTTTCAAAGTGCTGGGATTACAGGTGTGAGCCACCATGCCCACCCCACTCTTGGTCTTTTTCTCCACCCACTGTCATAAAAAAAACTCTTCACAAGATTTTGTATAGAAATATTATGGGCTTGGTCAGGCGTGGTGGCTCATGCCTGTAATCCCAGCACTTTGGGAGTCTCAGGCGGGCGGATCACGAGGTCAGGAGGCCAAGACCAGTCTACCCAATACGGTGAAACCCCATGTCTACTAAAAATATGCAAAAATTAGCCAGGCGTCGTGGCATGCGCCTGTAGTCCCAGCTACTCGGGAGGCTAAGGCAGAAGAATCGCTTGAACCCGGGAGGCGGAGATTGCAGTGAGCAGAGATCATGCTACTGCACTCCAGCCTGGGTGACAGAAAGAGACTCCGTCTCAAAAAAAAAAAAAAAAAATTATGGGCTCAAGGGTAATTGAGGAGAGAAGCAGTAATCATGAGTTCATTCTAGGTCAACAAGATAGCCCCTGTTGGCTTAGCTGACCTGGTTATTTCTTAAATTTAATACCAAGTAACCCAATGGGAAAAGCAAATCCTTCACTATGTAAGTTTAGAATGTATTTTCATATTATACTGGAGGCAGAAGGCTAAAGGGAGTCATTCTCTTCATAATGATGGAGAGCATTTTGGTTACGCAAAATAGCTTTTGGCTTTGTGCAAGTTACTTCTCATTATGCACACAAGTGCTCTTGTTATATCCAAATATTGATTGGTCTCTAGATAATTTATATGCTTTATGACAGTTTTTAAAATTAATTTTTTTTGACATGGAGTCTAGCTCTCTTGACAGGCTGGAGTGCAGTGGTGCAATCTTGGCTCATTGCAACCTCTGCCTCCCGGGTTCAAGTGATTCTCCTGCCTCAGCCTCCCAAGTAGCTGGGATTATAAGCACGTGCTACCACACATACTTGTAATCCCCAAAATACTAATTTTTGTATTTTTAGTACAGACAGATTTCACCATGTTGGCCAGGATAGTCTCAATCTCCTGACCTAGTGATCTGCCCACATTGGCCTCCCAAAGTGCTGGGATTACAGGCATGGGCCACCATACCTGGCCAAAATTAATTTTCTTTTCTTTTCTTTTTTTTTTTTTTTTTGAGACAGAGTTTTGCTCTTGTTACCCAGACTGGAGTGCAATGGCACAATCTCGGCTCACCGCAACCTCTGCCTCCTGGGTTCAAGCAATTCTCTTGCCTCAGCCTCCTGAGTAGCTGGGACTACAGGCACGCACCACCATGCCCAGCTAATTTTCGTATTTTTAGTAGAGACGGGGTTTCACCTTGTTGACCAGGAAGGTCTAAAATTAATTTTCTTAATCAAAGTAATAAGTATTCATAGTTTAGAGTCAAATAGGCTGGGTGTGGTGGCTCACGACTGTAATCCAAGCACTTTGGAGGCCAGGATGGGCGGATCACCTGAGGTTGGGAGTTCAAGATCAGCCTGACCAACATGGTGAAACCCTGTCTTTTTAAAAAAAAAGAAGAGAGAATCAAATAATTTTAAGAAGCTTATCATGAAAAACAATGTCTACTCAACTCTTCCTCTTGGCATCTTCCTTCTGTTTTTTCTGTCTTGCTCTGTCACCCAGGCTAGGGTGCAGTGGCATGGTCATGGTTCACTGTAGCCTCAACCTCCTGGACTCAAGTGATCTGCCCAAAATGCTGGGATTATAGCAGTAAGCCACCATGCCTGGCCAACATAGCAAGACCCTACCTCTATTTAAAATAAATAAATGAATAAATAATGGCCGGGCGCAGTGGCTCGTGCCTGTAATCCCAGCACTTTGGGAGGCCAAGGCAGGTGGATCAACTGAGGTCAGGAGTTCCAGACCAGCCTGGCCAACATGGAGAAACCCCTTCTCTATTAAAACAAAAAAATACAAAAAATTAGCTGGGCATGGTGGCAGGCATCTGTAATCCCAGCTACTCAGGAGGCTAAGGCAGGAGAATCACTTGACTCCAGGATGCAGAGGTTGCAGTGAGTCAAGATTGCACCATTGCACTCCAGCCTGAGTAACAAGAGCAAAACTCTGTCTCAAAGATAGATAGATAGATAGATAGATAGATCGATAGATAGATAGATAGATAGATTTAAAATAAAATAATTTTTTTTTTGAAACAAAGTCTCACTGTGTTACCCAAGCTGGACTGCAGTGGCACCATCTTGGCTCACTGCAACCTCCACCTCCCGGAGGAGGTGCCTCAGCCTCCCAAGTAGCTAGGACTATAGGCATGTGACACCATGCCCAGCTAATATGTTTGTATATTTTAGTACAGATGGGGTTTCACTATGTTGTCCAGGCTGGTCTTCAACTCCTGACCTCATGATCCACCGCCTTAGCCTCACAATGTGCTGGGACTCCAGGCATGAGCCTCCACGCCTGGCCAAAAATTTTTTGTTTTAAGATAGAGTCTCACCCTGCCACAAGGCTGGAGTGCAGTAGCATAATCTTGGCTCACTGCAATCTCTGCCTCCCAGGTTCAAGTGATTCTCCTGCCTCAGCCTCCCAAGTAGCTGGGATTATAGGCACCAGCTACCACACCCAGTTAATTTTTGTATTTTTAGTAGAGACAGGGTTTCACCATGTTGGCCAGGATGGTTTTGATCTCCAGACCTCATGATCCGCCCGCCTCAGCCTCCCAAAGTGCTATGATTACAGAAGTGAGCCACTGTGCCCAGCCAAAAAAAATAATTTTTTAAAAATTAGCCAGGCATGGTGGTACATGTGCCTGTAGTTCCAGCTACTTGGGAGGCTGAAGTGGGAGGATCACTTGAGCCCAAGAATTTGAGGCTGCAGTAAGCTATGATTACACCACTGCACTCCAGCCTAGGTGACCAAGTGAGACCCTGTCTCAAAAAAAAAAGCCCAAAGTCCTCTGGGAGAGGAATAGTCAGTCCCTTGTAAGCACCTCCCAAGTCAGAGTGTCTACACTGCCACTTTTCTTTCGCCTCCACTGCCCCCTTCTATCCTGGAGGAGGCAGGGGCAGACTCATGAGTGGAGCAGGGTTAGTGGAAGGCCTGGGTGGAAAAAATACAGAAGTCCTTCAGGCAGGCCTCTTTTTCTGTTCTCATGTGGCCAATCCAAAGCAAGCTGAATGGGCAGAAGGGAAGTTAATTAAATTTAAATGAATTTTGAAGTTTTGACGCTTATTAGACTGAATCAAATGAAATTTCCAATGTTCAGCCGGGCGCAGTGGCTCAAGCCTGTAATGCCAGCAGTTTGGGAGGCTAAGGTGGGTGGATCACGAGGTCAAGAGATGGAGACCATCCTGGTCAACATGGTGAAACCCCGTCTCTACTAAAAATACAAAAAATTAGCTGGGCGTGGTGGCGCGTGCCTGTAATCCCAGCTACTCAGGAGGCTGAGGCAAGAGAATTGCCTGAACCCAGGAGGCGGAGGTTGCGGTGAGCCGAGATTGCACTCCAGCTTGGGTAACAGGAGCGAAACTCTGTCTCAAAAAACAAAAAAAAGAAATTGCCAATGTTCAACCATTTATGACTCAAAAAAAAAGACAATTTCCTATGATTTGCAGCTTAATGCATGCAAATGGGTTTTTTAATTACTGAACTAAGTCTGTTTGGGGTTGTAAGTGACCAAGAAAAAAAAAAATAAAAGAAAATTAAAAAATTAAAAAAGTAAGTGACCAAGAGAATTTTTTGTTGTTGTTTAAGATGGGGTGTCACTCTGTCACCCAGGCTGGAGTCCAGTGGCATGATCTCGACTCACTGTAACCTCTGCCTTCCAGATTTAAGTGATTTTCCCATCGCAGCCTCCTGAGTAGCTGGAAGTACAGGCCCAGCTAATTCTTTTTTTTTTTGTATTTTTAGTTGAGATGGGGTTTCATCATGTTGGCCAGGCTGGTCTCAAATTCCTGACCTCAAGTGATCTGCCTGCCTTGACCTCTCAAAGTGCTGGTATTACAGGCATGAGCCACCACATCCGGCCCAAGAGAATTTTATTATCTGAGAGTCACTAAGAAAGCAATAGTTTTGGGAGGCCGAGGCAGGAGCATTACTTCAGGCTAGGAGTTCAAAACAAGCTTGGGTAACATAGTGACATTCTGGCTCTTATTTATTTATTTATTTATTGACAGTGTCTCACTGTGTCACCCATGCTGGAGTCCAGTGGTGCAATCTCGGCTCACTGCAACTTCTGCCTCCCAGGTTCAAGTGATTCTCCCACGTCAGCCTCCGGAGAAGCTGAGATTACAGGCATACACCACCACGCCCAGCTAATTTTTGTATTTTTAGTAGAGACACGTTTCACCAAGTTGGCGAGGTTGGTCTCAAACTCTTTGGCTCAAGTGATCTGCCCGCCTCAACCTCCAAAAGTGCTAGGGTTACAGATGTGAGCCACTGCAACTGGCTCTGTCTCTATTACCGTTGATTTCATTCAAGGTATAGGGAAGAACTGCATTCGCAGAGACAAACTGAACATGCAAAGAAGAATCTTGTTTTCAGATGGGCACAGTGGCTCACGCCTGTAATCCCAGCTCTTTGGGAGGCTGAGGTGGGCAGATTACAAGGTCAGGAGTTCGAGACCAGCCTGGCCAATATGGCGAAAACTGGTCTCTACTAAAAATACAAAAATTAGCTGGGTGTGGTGGTGCACGCTTGTAGTCCCAGCTACTAGGGAGGTTGAGGCAGAAGAATCTCTTGAACCTGGGAGGTGGAGGCTGCAGTGAGACGAGATCATACCATTGCACTCCAGCCTGGGTGACAGAACGAGACTCTGTCTTAGAAAAAAAAAACAAAAACAACTTGTTTTCTGCCTACACCCTATGCATGAGTCCCACCTGATCAATAAATTGGCTGGACAACACAGTGAAACCCCATCTCTATAGTTAAAAAAAAAAAAAAAAAGGAAGGCCAGGCATGGTGCCTCCCACCTGTAATCTCACACTTTTTGAGGCCAAGGCAGGTGGATCACATTAAGTCAGGAGTTTGAGACCACCCTGGCTAACATGGTGAAACCCCATTACTACTAAAAATAGAAAATTTAGCCAGGCAAGGTGGTAGATGCCTGGTAAACCCAGCTACTTGGAGGCTGAGGCAGGAGAATCACTTGAACCTGGGAGGCAGAGGTCACAGTGTGCTGAGATCACACCATTGCACTAGAGCCTGGGCAAGAAGAACAAAACTCCATCTCAAAAAATATATGTAATAATTTAAAAAAATAAATTGGCTATGCTTAGTTTTCTGTATACTTATCTCTGATTGGCATGGATTCCTCTCCAGACCAGTTGGGCAGCTATGGCATTATGTCTTGCTTTAGCCTCTTTCCTGGGCTGGATCTCCCATTTCCTGAATTCCATGAGTTCCTTTCTCATAGTTTTCTAACTCATCCTCCACTCATTTCCTGACAAAGGGGCAGAGAAGAGAAAATTTGGACACTACACATCTGGAAATGTTTTTCCGTTCTCACACTTCATGGATAATTTAGCTGGGTATACAATGCTAGGTTAGAAATCATTGTCCTTCAGGAATGAAGTTTTTTCTCATTCCAGGGGACAAATGTGCTACTTAGAGACTTTACCCATGGATGGGAAACCAACTTTTTTCTTCCTCCTGTTCTCTCTCTCCTTTTTTTCCTTCTTCTCCTCCTTGTGTTTGGTAGTGGCAGGGGAAAATTCTACATCACTAGGTTTTCAAACTCTAGAGCTGTCAAAAAGCACATAGCTGTTTTCCTAACACAGACCCGTATTTACATAGCAGAAAACAGACTTGGCACTTACATTTTGCATATTGTTTGAATTACTGTTAACAGGGAGAACAGGGTTATGTAATCATGTCTGGCTTTTCTTGGTTGAAAAATTTGTGCTTGTATCTTCTTAAATGGTAAAATGACTTTTCTATTATCAACACTGCAACTCTTCCTTTTAATTTTTTCTTTTTAGAAACTATATATTGAGGTGAATTCATGCAATATAAAATTAGCCATTTTACAATGAACAATTCAGTGACATTTAGTACATTCACAATGTTATGCAACCACAATCTCTATGTGGTTCCAAAATGTTTTAATCACTCCAAAAGGAAACCTGGCATTCATTAAGCAGTTAATCCCCACCCCTCAATTATCTGATTCCCAAAATCTCTGGCAACTACCAATCTGCTTCCTGTTTACCTAAAGAAGAGTTACCTATTCTAGATAATCAATATGAATGGAATCAAATAATATGCAACCTTCGGGTCCGGCTTCCTCTACTTAGCATAATGTTTCTGAGGTTCATCTACAATGTAGCATGTATCTCATTTCTTTTTTTTTTTTCTGGAGACAGAGTTTTGCTCTTGTTGCCCAGGCTGGAGTGCAATGGCATGAACTCAGCTCACCGCAACATCTGGGAATCTGCCTCCCAGGTTCAAGCAATTCTCCTGCCTCAGCCTCCCAAGTAGCTGGCATTACAGGCATGCACCACCACACCTGGCTAGTTTTTTATTTTTAGTAGAGACAGGGTTTCTCCATGTTGATCAGGCTGGTCTCGAACTCCCGACCTCAGGTAATCTGCCCACCTTGGCCTCCCAAAGTGCTGGGATTACAGGCGTGAGCCACCTCACCCGGCTTTTTTTTTTTTTTTTAAATAGAGACAAGGTCTCTCTATGTTCTCCAGGCTGGAGTGCAGTGGCTATTCATAGGCACAATCATAGCACAGTGCAGTCTTGGGCTTCTGCCTCAGTCTCCTTTTTTTCTTTTCCTTTCTCTTTTGGAAACATAGTCTAGTTCTGTTGCCCAGTCTGGAGTGCAATGGTGTGATATTAGCTCACTGCCACCTACACCTCTCAGGTTCAAGTGATTCTCATTCCTGAGCCTCCCATGTAGCTGGTATTACAGACACATGCCACCATGCCCCACTAATTTTTATATTTTCAGTAGAGATGGGATTTCACCATCTTGGCCAGGCTGGCTCTCATATGCTAATTCTATGTTCACTTTTTTGAAGAACTACCAAACTGTTTTCCACAGCAGCTAACCATTTTACCACTGGCAATGTACAAGGGTTCAATGTTCATATATTCATGAACAGTTGTTATTTTTTGTTTTGTTTTTGTTTTGTTTTGTTTTGCTGTCATCCAGTCTGGAGTGCAGTGGCACAGTCATGGCTTGGTGCAGCCTCAACCTCTTCAGACTCAGGTGATCTTCCCACCTCAGTCTCCTGAGTAGCTGGGACTACAGGTACATACCACCATGCCTCGCTAATTTTGTACTTTTTGAAGAGACAGAGTTTTGTCATATTGCCCAAGCTGGTATCCAACTCCTGAGCTCAAGTGATGCCCTTTCCTTGGCCTCCCAAAGTGCTGGGATTACAAGCATGAGTTACCAGCCCAGCTGAGCGTCTTTTCGTGTGCTTTTTGGCCACTTGTATATCTTCTTTGGAAAAATTTTGTTTATTTTTCCAGCTTTATTGAGGTATAATTAACACATTTTGCATAATTCAAGGTATGCAATGTCATGATTGAATATACGTGTACCTTGGGAAATGATTGCCACAATCAAATTAACATACCCATCGCCACCGTAGTTACCATCTTTTGGATAAAGGCTTTTTTAAGGTCGTTCCCTATTTTTTCATTGAGTTGTTTGGTTTTTTGGTTGTTGAGTTGCTAAAGTTGTTTATATTTTCTGGATATTCCCTTTAAAAACTGAAGCTACTGGAATTTTTACTGTGGTAATATCGGGCAATATATGTTATCCAATGTGAGAGCATCCATTTGTTGCTTAACAATAGCCATTTCTTGAATTTTTTTTGAGACAGAGTCTCACTCTGTCACCCAGGCTAGAGTGCAGGGGCACAATAGTGGCTCACTGCCACCTCCACCTCCTGGGCTCAGGCAGTCCTCCCACCTCAGCCTCCGGAGTAGCTGGGACTATAGGCACACCCTACCATGTTTTGCTAATATTTGTATTTTTTGCAGAGTTGGGGGTCTCACTATATTGCCCAGGCTCATTTCTCAATTTTTAAATTGTAATAGGCTCCTTTGTTTTTTGAAAATTATGTGTCCATTAAAGAAATAAAAATAGCCAGGCATGGTGGCTCACATCTGTAATCCCAGCATTTCGGGAGGCAGAGGCAGGTGGATCACCTGAGGTCAGGAGTTCAAGACCAGCTTGGCCAACATGGTGAAACCTCGTCTCTACTAAAAATACAGAAAATGTAGCCAGGCATGGTGGCAGGTGCCTGTAATTCCAGCTACTAGGGAGGCTGAAGCAGGAGAATCTCTTGAACCTAGGAGGTGGAGGCTACAATGAGCTGAGACCTCGCCATTGCACTCCAGCCTGGGAAACAAGCAAAACCTCATCTAAAAAAAATTAAATTAAATTAAAATAAATAAAATAGATCCAGTGAGGTGACTCATGCCTGTAATCCCAGCACTTTGGGAGGCCAAGGCGGGTGAATCACGAGGTCCAGAGATCAAGACCATCATAGCCATGGTGAAACCCTGTCTCTACTAAAATACAAAACATTAGCCAGCTGTGGTTGCACATTCCTGTAGTTCCCAGCTATTTGGGAGGCTGAAGCAGGGGAATCGCTTGAACCCAGGAGACAGAGGTTGCAGTGAGCTGAGATCATGCCACTGCACTCCAGCCTGGAGACAGAGCAAGACTCTGTCTCAAAAACATAAAACATTAAAAAATTTTTAATTAAAAAAATAATAAAAATAAAATCAGCCTGGTGCTGTGGCTCATACCTGTAATCCCAGCATTTAGGGAGGCCAAGATGGGCGGATCACCTGAGGTCAGGGGTTCAAAACCAGCCTGGTCAACATGGTGAAACCTCGTAGTAGAGACTAAAAATACAAAAATACCAAAATTAGCCAGGTGTGGTGGCAGGCTCCTGTAATCCCAGCTTCTTGGGAGGCTGAGGCAGAAAAATCACTTGAACCCAGGAGGCAGAGGTTGCAGTGAACCAAGATTTCACCATTCCACTCCAGAGACAGAGTGAGACTCCGTCTCAAAAACCTAAATGAAATGAAATAAAAATAAAATAAATATATACACATAATAATAATAATTTTTTTAAAACATAATAAAATTATGTGTTCAGAAAAAAAGCTACATTTCTTTTCTTTTCTTTTCTTTTTTTGAAATGGAGTCTACCTCTGTTGCCCAGGCTGGAATGCAGTGGCACGATCTCAGTTCACTGCAACCTCAGCCTCCCAGGTTCAAGCGATTTTCCTGCCTCAGCCACCTGAGTAGCTGGGATTACAGGTGCCCACCACAATGCTCGGCTAATTTTTGTATTTTTAGTAGAGATGGGGTTTCACCATATTGGCCAGGCTGGTCTCAAACTCCTGATCTTAAGTGATCCACCTGCCTCGGCATCCCAAAGTGCTGGGATTACAAGTGTGAGCCACTGCAACTGGCCAAAAAGCTACATTTCTAGTCCCTCTGCTTGTAGAGTTGGCCACATTGGTAAGTTGATGATATCTGCTAGACATCCAAGTGGACAGATACTGCTTAGATAGCTGGAAATGTGAGATGATAGGAGTTCAGGAGAGGCACCATTCCGCTCTGTCCCTGTTGTCCTCTCCCCACTGCCTTCATGTATTTTGGCATCTGGCTTACATAATTCCCCTCTACCCATCATCCTGGTGACTCAACATTCACACAGACAACCAATCCAAGATCCGGCCATTCAGTTGTAGGCCCAATCCTTCCACATTCAGTGACTCACTAAGACCTTTCTTCTAGCTCATTAGAACTCCAGTCAGGTTTCTAATCTAGACCAGGTACAGTGGCTGATGCCTGAAATCCCAGCTACTTGGGAGGCTGAGATGGGAAGATAGCTTGAGCCCAAGAGTACGAATTCAAAACCACCCTGGACTGTTTTGAGACCTTGTCTCAAAAAAACCGACCACCACCCCAAAAAAAAAGAAGAGAAAAAGAAAAAAATCAATTCATAACACCTGTTTCTTTTTTTTTTTTTGATTAAAAAAAAATTTTGGCCAGGTAAGGCTGCTCACACCTATAATCCCAGCACTTTGGGAGGCTGAGACAGGCAGATCACGAGGTCAGGAGATCGAGACCAGTCTGGCCAACATAGTGAAACACTGTGTCTACTAAAAATACAAAAAATTAGCTGGGCGTGGTAGTGGTCTCCTGTAATCCCAGCTACTCAGGAGGCTGAGACAAGAGAATCGCTTGAACCCAGAAGGCAGAGGTTGCAGTGAGCCAAGATCGACAGTAGGTGACATCCTACTGTCGCCCAGGCTGGAGTGAGACAGAGTCTCCTACTGTTGCCTGGGCTGGAGTGCAGAGGCATGATTTCAGCTCACTGCAACCTCTTGGGTTCAAGTGATAGCTTTAGCCTCCTGAATAGCTGGGACTACAGGCATGCACCACCATGCCTGTGTAATTTTTGTTTTTTGTTTTTTGTTTTTAGTAGAGACAGGGTTTCACCGTGTTGGCCAGGCTAGTTTCGAACTCTTGACTTCAAATGATCCATCTGCCTTGGCATCCCAAAGTGCTAGAGTTACAGGCATGAGCCACCATGCCCAGCCTAAAATTGTTTTGGAGTAAGGGGGAAAGCCTGAGCCACTCTTACTGGGGTTAACTTGGGGATGTCAAACATCATAAAACACTGATTTTTTTTTTTTTTGAGACAGGGTCTTATAACTGTTACCCAGGCTAGAGTGCAGTGATATGGTCTTGGCTCACTACAGCCTCCAACTTCTGATCTCAGGTGATCCTACTGCCTCAGCTTCCCAAGTAGTTAGGACTGCAGGCATGCACCACCATGCCCAGCTAATTTTTTTTTTTTTTGAGACAGAGTTTCGCTCTTGTTACCCAGGCTGGAGTGCAATGGCAGAATCTCGGCTCACCGCAACCTCCGCCTCCTGGGTTCAGGCAATTGTCCTGCCTCAGCCTCCCGAGTAGCTGGGATTACAGGCACGTGCCACCATGCCCAGCTAATTTTTTGTATTTTTGGTAGAGACGGGGTTTCACCATGTTGACCAGGATGGTCTCGATCTCTTGACCTCGTGATCCACCCTCCTCAGCCTCCCAAAGTGCTGGGATTACAGGTGTGAGCCACCGCGCCTGGCACATGCCCAGCTAATTTTTAAAATTTTTTTGTACAGGTAAGTTTTCACTATGTTCTCCAGGCTAGTCTTGAACTCTTGGCCTCAAATGATCCTCCCTGCTAGGCCTCCCAAAGTGTGAAATTAGAGAAATAAGCTGCTGCATCTGGCGCCGAAAAAAAATGTAAAAACATGACTAATGCAACAACTTCCAGGAAATGGCATTACTCTTTCACATATTCACAGATTTACCTGATATTTTCCATCAAATATCAGAAAGATGGCTAATGCTTAGGGACAAGGCAGATGGACACTGCATGAAGCAAACACGTTACATTACAGCTGCAGCTGTTGAATGCCTAGATCAAAGAGCAGGGATGATATTACTTAGATTAAATGTCCTCCATACTGGGGCTGGGCACGGTGGCTCACACCTGTAATCCCAGCACTTTGGGAGGCCGAGGCGAGTGGATCACAAGGTCAACAGATTGAGACCATCCTGGTCAACATGGTGAAACCCCGTCTCTACTAAAAATACAAAAAATTAGCTTGGCATGGTGGCACGTGCCTGTAGTCCCAGCTACTCAGGAGGCTGAGGCAGGAGAATTGCCTGAACCCAGGAGGCAGAGGTTGCGGTGAGCCAAGATCACACCATTGCACTCCAGCCTGGGTAACAAGAGTGAAACTCTGTCTCAAAAAAAAAAAAAAAGTCCTCCATACTTAAAAGAATAGTACTATCCAAGGCAAACAGAGTAGACCAGTGAAGCAAAAGCTTCATGCAGGCATGAACTGGCCTTCTGAAAGGGCACAGCCTGCTAGACGAGTTTTTGTATTATAAGCCTTAGGAGAACACAAAAGGAAGTAACTGCTGGTAGGTGGGCAAAGGAACATCGCTTAGTTTTCATCAGCACATAGGAGAAAAGAGGGAGAGCCATGGCTGGGTTACTGCTGTGATAAAGGGTTGTCATAATGAGGAGCTCAGGTTTTGGTTTCAGATGAACTTGGGTTCAAATCCTGCATTGGCCACTCATTGGCTTCTTTGGACAATTCCAAATGCTAATACATAACGTTTACGGAACATTAACTATGTGCCCAGCACTGTGTGTTGTTGTTGTTCCCATTTTTGTTTTTGTAACAGGAATCTTGTGCTGTTGCCCAGGCTGGAGTACAGTGGCTTGATCACTGCTCATTTGTAGCCTTAATCTCCTGGGCTCAAGCCATCCTCCCCTCTCAGCCTCCTGAGTAGCTGGAACTACAGGTACGAACCACCACACCTGACTAATGTTTGTATTTTTGGTAGAGACAGGGTTTTCCCATGTTGGCCAGGCTGGTCTCAAACTCCTGGACTCAAGCAATCCACCTGCCTTAGCCTCCCAAAGTGCTGGGATTACAGGCATAAGCCACCATGCTCAGTCTCATCTAACTTTAAAAATTTGTTTTTTGTAGACATAGGGTCTCACTGTGTGGACAAAGTGGGTCTGGCACTCCTGGGCTCAAGCAATCCTCCTGCCTTGGTCTCCCAAAGTGCAGAGGTTACAAGCATGAGCCACTGCACCCAGATTAATTTTTTTTTCTAATTTTTTTGTAGAGACAGAATCTCACTAGGCTAGCTTCAAACTCCTGGCCTCAGTGCATCTTCCTGTGTCAGCCCCCAGAATAGCTGGGACTACAAACATGAGCCACTGCAACTGGCTTAGCGTGAACCTTCTTCTACATGATACAACCATCAAAATAAACATTAATATACTTTACTATAATCTAGTCTTTAGACTTCTTCCTCCTCCTCCTCCTCCTCCTCCTCCTCCTCCTCCTCCTCCTCCTCCTTTTTTGTTTTCTGAGATAGAGTCTCACTCTGTTGCCCAGGCTAGAGTGCAGTGGTGCAATCTTGGCTCACTGCAACCTCTGCCTGCTGGGTTCAAGCGATTCTCATGTCTCAGCCTCCTGAGTAGCATGGATTGCAGGCACATGCCACCACGTGGCTAATTTTTGTACTTTTAGTAGAGATGGGGTTTTGCCATAGTGGCCAGGCTGGTCTTGAACTTCTGATCCCAAGTGATCTACCTGCCTCAGCCTCCCAAAGTGCTGAGATTACAGGCATGAGCCACCACATTCAGCCAGTTTTTTTGTTTGTTTTTGTTTTTTGAGACAGAATCTTGCTCTATTGCCAGGCTGGAGTGCAGTGACCTGATCTCAGCTCACTGCAACCTCTGCCTCCCAGGTTCAAGTGATTCTCCTGCCTCAGCCTCCTGAGTAGCTGGGACTACAGGTGTGGGCCACCACGCCCAGCTAATTTTTGTATTTTTGGTAGAGACAGGGTTTCACCATGTTGACCACAATGGTCTCAATCTCCTGACCTTGTGATCTGCCCGTCTTGGTCTCTCAAAGTTCTGGGATTACAGGCATATGCCACTGTAACTGGCATTTTCTTTCTTTTTTTTTTTTAGCTAGGGGCTCACTCTATAGCCCAGGCTGAAGTGCGGTGGCACAATCTGGGCTCACTGAAGACTCAACTTCCCAGGCTCAAGTCATTCTCCTATCTCAGCTTCCAAAGCAGCTGGGACTACAGGCACACGCCACCATGTCCAGCTTTTTGGGGGGCTGGTTTCAAATTCCTGGGCTCAAGCGATTATCCCGCCTTGGCCTCCCAAAGTGCTAAAATTATTGGTATGAGCCACCCTGCCCAACCAGAACATTTTCATCACCCCAAATACAAACAGCTTGCCCACGAAGAATCATTCTTCTTTCTCCTAAGCCCTTGGCAACCACTAATCTACTTTCTGTTTCTATACATTTGCCTCTGTACATTTCACATAAATAGAATTATACAATATGTGACTGGTTTCTTTCACTTAGCACATGTTTTCAAGGTTCATTTGTAGCATGTGGCAGTAATTAATTCCTTTTTATTACTAAATAGTATTTCATTGTATCGATATATGTCACATTTTCCTTATCTACTTATCAACTGATGGACATTAGGGTTGTTTCTGTTTTTTGCCTATTTAATTATGCTGCTATGAATATTCATGTACAAGATTTTGTGTGGATACATACTTTTTTGCACAGAAGCTTGTACAAAAAATATATGAATACATACATATATAAATCTTTAGAGACTAGGTTTTACTCTGTCACCTAGGCTAAAGTACAGTGGCACAATCCCAGCTCACTGCAGCCTCAAACTGCTGAGCTCAGGTGATCCTCCCACCTCAGCCTCCCAAGTAGACGATAGATACTACAGGAGCACGCCACCAGGCTAAGCTAATTTTGTTTATTTTTTGTAGAGAGAGAGTCTCAACATATTGCCTAGGCTGGTCTCAACTCCTGGGCTCAAGCCATCTACCTGCCTCAGCCTCCCAGAGTGTTAGGACTGTAAGTGTGAACCACTGCACCCAACCTGGCATATGTTTCTAATTTTTTCTTTTTTTTTTGAGACAGATTCTTGCTCTGTCACCCAGACTGGAGTGCAGTGGCACGATCTTGGCTCACTGCAATCTCTACCTCCTGGGTTCAAGTGATTCTCCTGTCCCAGCCTCCTGAGTAGCTGGACTACAGGTGCCTGCCACCACACCCGGCCAATTTTTTTTTTTTGAGACAGAGTCTCATCTGTCACCAGGCTGGAGTGCAGTGGCGTGATCTCGGCTCACTGCAACCTCCACCTCCCAGGTTCAGGGGATTCTCCTGCCTTAGCCTCCTGAGTAACTAGAACTACAGGTGCGCACCACCACACCCAGCTAGTTTTTGTATTTTTAGTAGAGACAGGGTTTCACCATGTTGGCCAGGATGGTTTCCATCTCTTGACCTCATGATCTGCCCCCTTTGGCTTCCCAAAGTGCTGAGATTACAGGTATGAGCTACCACGCCCGGCCAATTTTTTTGTATTTTTAGTAGAGACGGGCTTTCACATTGTTGGACAGGCTCTTCTCGAACTCCTGACCTCAGGTGATCCTCCCACCTTGGGCTCCCAAGTGCTGGGATTACAGTCATGAGCCACCATGCCCAGGCCTAATTTTTTGTATTTTTAGTAGAGATGGGGGTTTCACCATGTTGGGCAGGCTGGTCTCGAACTTGTGACCTCAGGTGATCCTCTCGCCTCAGCCTCCCAAAGTGTGAGATTACAGGTGTGAGCCACCAAGCCTGGCCATGTTTTTAATTCTTTTGCATATATTTAACTTTTTGAGGAGCTGCTAAATATTTTCCAAAGTGACTGTACCATTTTACATTCCCAGCAGTAATTTATGAGGGTTTCTATTTCTCCACAGCCTTATTATATTGTCTCTTTCTTTCTTTCTTTTCTTTCTTTTTTTCTTCCTTCCTTCCTTCCTTCTTTCCTTTCTTTCTTCTTTCTTTTCTCTTTCTTCTTTTTTGAGACAGACTCTTGCTCTGTCACCCAGGCTGGAGTACAATGGCGCGATCTCAGCTCACCGAAACCTCTGCTTCTCGGGTTCAAGCAATTCCCCTGACTCAGCCTCCTGAGTACCTGGGACTACAGGAATGTGCAAACACACCTGGCTATTTTTTGTATTTTTAGTAGAGATGAGGTTTCCCCATGTTGGTCAGGCTGGTCTCGAAATCCCAACCTCAGGTGATCCACTTGCTGCAGGCTTCCAAAGTGCTGGGGTTATAGGTGCATGCAACCATGCCTGGCTAATTTTTGTATGTTTAGTAGAGATGGGGTTTCACCATGTTAGCCACGCTGGTCTCGAACTCCTGACCTCAAGTGATTCTCTTGCCTTGGCCTCGAAAAATGTTGGGATTACAGGTGGGAGCCACCATAATCAGTGAGTTGTAAACATTTTTATATACCTTATCAGATACATAATTTGCTAATATTGTCTCTCAATCTGTGGATTTTTTCACCTTCTTGAGAATGTCAATGCAAATTTAAAAATTTTTGAGGCCGGGCGCGGTGGCTCAAGCCTGTAATCCCAGCACTTTGGGAGGCCGAGGCGGGTGGATCACGAGGTCATGAGATCGAGACCAACCTGGTCAAAATGGTGAAACCCCGTCTCTACTAAAGATACAAAAAATTAGCTGGGCATGGTGGTGCGTGCCTGTAATCCCAGCTACTTGGGAGGCTGAGGCAGGAGAATTGC
>JAPYYA010000880.1:0-34254 GCA_028533165.1 Leontopithecus rosalia
TTGAAGAGGTCCCTTACGTTCCTTGTAAGTTGTATTCCTAGGTATTTTATTCTCTTTGTAGCAATTGTGAATGGCAGTTCGTTCTTGATTTGGCTCTCTTTCAGTCTGTTATTGGTGTATAGGAATGCTTGTGATTTTTGCACATTGATTTTATATCCTGAGACTTTGCTGAAGTTGCTTATCAGTTTCAGGAGTTTTTCAGCTGAGAAGATCGGGTCTTCTAGATATACTATCATGTCATCTGCAAATAGAGGCAATTTGGCTTCCTCCTTTCCTATTTGAATACCCTTTATTTCTTTTTCTTGCCTGATTGCTCTGCCTAGAACTTCCAGTACTATATTGAATGGGAGTGGTCAGAGAAGGCATCCTTGTCTGGTGCCAGATTTGAAAGGGAATGCTTCCAGTCTTTGCCCATTCAGTATGATATTGGCTGTTGGTTTCTCGTAAATAGCTTTTATTATTTTGAGATACGTTCCATCAATACCGAGTTTATTGAGGGTTTTTAGCATAAAGGGCTGTTTAATTTTGTTAAAGGCCGTCTATCGATTGAGACAAAAATGTTTATATATATATATATATATATATATATATATATATATATACACACTATCCTTATCCAGTCACTAGTTATTTTTGCAAGCATTATACAAATCATATGAAGAGGTCATTACAGTTCTGATTTCCTAGAGAAATTTCCATTTAAAATTTTCATACAACCTCATGGTGATGAAATCCCAGCATTACATTCAGGCTTCACAATACCCCATGAGGGCAGTTGAATATTGATTATGCTCATAAGAATACGATCTTGCCCTACGCCACAGACTCAGTCCTGAGTCCCTGAAGAAATGAAGTGATAATCAAAAGATCATCCAGTGGGACAAAGGTGGTCATGACATCGTATCTCTGGAACAGGCTCCAGAGAAATGTGGGAACAGCAACAATACTAACAGCAAAATGGTAACAGCTAGAATTGACTGGAAACTGACCACAGGCCTGGGACTGACCTGAGAACTGTGCATGTCTTCACACAGTCAGTGCTCTAAACTGCCCCAAGAAGTGGATGAATTTACTAGTAACATTTCCATGGGACTAATGGAGAAAGGAGTTGCAGAGATGTTAAGTAACTTTCTCAGTGTCACCCAGCAGTGAGTGTTGGAACCACAGGTCAGAGGCATCATGAAACACTCTACTGTGCTGCATAATTGTGCAATCAAGGGTAAGAGCCAAAGGCTTTTCAAAATATTGAGAATTTTACAATGCAAGACTGTACAGGCAAGACACATTTGGTTTCTTCAGAAATATTTAAGGGATGGAGACTTGGAGACTTCCGCCAAGATGGCCGAGGAGGAACAGCTCTGGAGAGCAGTTCCCAGTGAGAGAAATGCAGAAGGCGAGTGATCTCCACATTTCCTACCAGGGTACCAGGTTCATTTCAATGGGACTGACTGGACAGTGGGTGTAGCCCAAGGAGGGTAAACCGAAGCAGGGCAGGGCACTGCCCCATCCGGGAAGTGCAACTGGCCTGAGGATTGGGGACTTTAATCCCTCGGCACTCTGGCTCAGACACTGCGCTTCTCCCATGGCCTTTGCAACCCACAGTCCAGGGGAACGACACCAGACTGAACTGCGCCATGAATTGCAAACAAGCACAGATCTGAGCAACAGCTCCCACTAGCCTGGTGCAGCAAATTGTCAGCACAGACCTGGACGCAAGTTTTGACTAGCACTGAGAGTGCCTGTGGGACAGATCTACCCACTCCTCAGAAAGAGGGAGAGCTGAAAGCAGGGAGGCAGGTGATACACCCCCACAAAGACCAGGAAACTGAAACCCTCTCACTTGAGAGTTTCGCAGCCAGCACATCAGTGCGGTCTCAACTCTGGACGACCAAGCTCAGTGGGGGGAAGGGCGTTCGCCATTGCAAAGGTGGTTCTAATCTCACCTGTGTAAACAAAACCCAGAGGAAGCCTACACAGCAGCCGGGCTGCGTCAGAGGCAGCCCAGCAGTGCAGGTGCAGGCAGACAAGGGACAGACTGCCTCCTCAAGTGGCTCTTGACCCCTGAATAACCAAAAAAACACCTCATACAGGGGAGCACTGGCTGACATCTGGCGGGTACCCTTCTAGAAGGAAGCTACCACAGGAAAGATCACGCAGCAATCCTGGCTGCTCTGCAGCCCCCACAGGTGATTCCCAGGCAAGCAAGATCTAGAGTGGACCTCCAGCAGTCCTACAGCAGAAGGGCCTGACTGTTAGAAGGAAAACTAAAAAACAAAAAGAAGGAGTTTCAACATCAACAGAAAGGACATCCACTCGGAGACCCCATCTGAAATCACCAACTTCAAAGATCAAATGTAGAAAAATCCACAAAGATGGGAAGAAACCAGCACAAGAAGGATGAAATCATCCAAGACCAGAATGCCTCTCTTCTCCAAGGGATCACAACTCCTCACCAGTAAGGGAACAAAACAAGATGGAGAACCAGTTTGCTGAATTGACAGGAGCAGACTTCAGAAGGTGGGTAGTAACAAACTTCTCTGAGCTAAAGGAACATGTTCTAACCCAATGCAAAGAAACTAAAAACCTTGAAAAAAGGGTTAGATGAAATGCTACCTAGAATAACCAGCTTAGAGAAAAACAAAATGTCTTGATGGAGCTGAAAAACATGATGCGAGAACTTTGCAAAGCATACACAAGTTTCAATAGTTGAATCGATCAAGCAGAAGAAAGGATGTCAGAGATTGAAAATCAACTCAATGAAATAAAACGAGAAGGAATGATCAGAGAAAAAGGAGTGAAAGAAAAAGAACATAACCTCCAAGAAATACGGCATTATGTGAAAAGACCTAATCTACGCTTCATCGATGTGCCTGAATGTGACAGAGAGAATGAATCCAAGCTGGAAAACACTTTTCAGGATATTATGCAGAAGAACTTACCCAGCCTAGCAAGGCAGGCCAACATTCAAATCCAGGAAATACAGAGAACACCACAAAGATACTCCTCAAGAAGAGCAACCCTAAAGCACATAATCACCAGATTCACCAGGGTTAAAAATGAAGGGAAAAAATGCTAGGGGCAGCCACAGAGAAAGATTAGATCACCCACAAAGGGAGGGCCATCAGACTCACTGTGGATCTGTCGGCAGGAATCCTGCAAACCAGAATAGAGTGGGGGCCAATATTCAACATCCTTGAAGAAAAGAACTTTGAATGTAGAATTTCATATCCAGCCAAACTAAGTTTCATAAGTGAAGGAGATATAAAATCCTTTACGGACAAGCAAAGGCTGAGAGATTTCGTTGCCACCAGACCTGCCTTATAAGAGCTCTTGAAGGAAGCACTAAACATGGAAAGGAATCAAACAAAATCAATGTGCAGAAATCCCAAGCATTCCTGTACACGAATAACAGAAAAACAGCCAAATTATGAGTGAACTCTCATTCACAATTGCTACAAAGAGAATAAAATACCTAGAAATACAACGAACAAAGGATGTAAATGCCCTCTTTAAGGAGTACTACAAACTACTGCTCAAGGAAATAAGAGAGGATGCAAACACATGGAGAAACATTCCATGCTCATGGTTAGGAAGAATCAGTGTCGTGAAAACGGCCACACTGCCCACAGTAATTTATACATCCAACGCTATTCCCGTTAAGCTACCAATGACCTTCTTCACGGAACCGGATAAAACACCTTAAACCGAAAGAGAGCCCACATACCCAAAACAATCCTAAGCAAAAGAAGGCATCATTGCTGGAGGCATCATTGCTACCTGACTTCAAACTGTATTACAAGGCTTCAGTAATCAAGACAGCATGATACTGGTACCAAGACAGAGATATTCTGGAACAGAACAGAGGCCTGGGAGGCAATGCCACACATCTACAACCATTCGATCTTTGACAAACCTGACAAAACCAAGCCATGAGAAAATGATTTCCTGTTTAATAAATTGTTTTGGGACAACTGGCTAGCCATGTGCAGAAAGCAGAAACTGGACCCCTTCCTGACACCTTACACTGAAATTAACTCCACATGGATTAAAGACTTAAACATAACACCTGGCACCATAAAAACCCTAGAAGAAAATCTAGGCAAAACCATTCAGGACATACGAGTAGGCAAGGACTTCATGACCAAAACACCAAAAGCATTGGCAGCAAAAGCCAAAATAGACAAATGGGACCTAATCAAAATCTACAGCTTCTGCACGGGAAAAGAAACAGTCACTGAGTGAATCGGCAACCAACAGAATGGGAAAACATTTTTGCAGTTTACCCATCTGACAAAGGGCTGATATCCAGAATTTACAAAGAACTCAAACAGATTTACAGGAAAAAAACAAACAAGCCCATTCAAAAATGGGCAAAGGATACAAACAGACACTTTACGAAAGAAGACATACATGAGGCCAACAAACATATGAAAAAATGCTCATCATCACTGGTTATTAGAGAAATGCAAATCAAAACCACATTGAGATAACACCTCACGCCAGTTAGAATGGCGATCATTAAAAAATCTGGAGTCGACAGATGCTGGAGAGGATGCGGAGAAATAGGAACACTTCTACACTACTGGTGGGAGTGCAAATTAGTCCAACCAGTGTGGCAGACAATGTGGCGATTCCTCAAGGACCTAGAAATAGAAATGCCATTTGACCCAGCAATCCCATTACTGGGTGTATATCCAAAGGACTATAAATCGTTCTACTATAAGGACACATGCACACGAATGTTCATTGCAGCACTGTTTACAATAGCAAAGACCTGGAACCAACCCAAATGCCCATCCATGGTAGACTGGACTGGGAAAATGTGGCACATATACACCATGGAATATTATGCAGCCATCAAAAATGAGGAGTTCGTGTCCTTTGTAGGGACATGGATGAATCTGGAGAACATCATTCTCAGCAAACTGACACAAGAACAGAAAATGAAACACCGCATATTCTCGCTCATAGGCGGGTGATGAACAATGAGAACACATGGACACAGGGAAGGGAGCACTACACACTGAGGTCTATTGGGGGAAATAGGGGAGGGACAGCGGGGTCGGGGGGAGCTGGGGAGGGATAGCCTGGGGAGAAAGGCCAAATATGGGTGAAGGGGAGGAAGGCAGCAAAACACACTGCCACCTGTGTACCTATGCAACTGTCTTGCAAGTTCTGCACATGTACCCCGAAAACTAAAATGCAACAAAAAATAAATAAATAAATAAAATAAAAGATAAAAATATCTGGAGACAATGGATGCTGGAGAGGATGTGGAGAAATAGGAACATTTTTACGCTGTTTTGGGAAGTGTAAATTAGTTCAACCACTGTGGAAGACAGTGTGGCGATTCCTCAAGGCCTTAGAAATAGAAATTCCATTTGACCCAGCAATCCCATTACTGGGTATATACCCAAAGGATTATAAATTGATCTATCATAAAGACCCATGCACACGTATGTTCACTGTGGCACTGTTTACAATAGCAGAGACCTGGAACCAACCCAAATGCCCATCAAGGATAGACTGGACAAAGAAAATGTGGCACATATACACCATGGAATACTATGCAGTCATAAAATATGATGAGTTCGTGTCCTTTGTAGGGACATGGATGAATCTGGAAAGCATCATTCTCAGCAAAGTGACTTAAGAACACAAAACCGAACGCCTCGTGTTCTCACTCACAGGCGGGTGTTGAACAGTGAGAACACATGGACACCGGCAGGGGAACATCCCCACTGGGGTCTGTTGGCGGGTGGTGGGCTACGGGAAGGGCAACCGGGGGAGGGGTGGTTGGGAAGGGACAACACTGGGAGAAATGCCTGATGTAGGTGTCGGGTAGATGGAGACAGCAAACCACCACGGCGTGTGCATACCTACGCAACAATCCTGCAAGATCTGCACATGTACCCCAGAACTTAAAGTACAACAAAGAAAAAGAAATGAAATTCTGAAGAACAACAACAAAAAAAACGAGATGAAAACTTGAAAGGATTGGCCTGGGTATCATTTGGAGACGGTGCCCTGAGTGTGTCATTACCATAACAGGCAGCATGTCCGTGTCTCCTCACCTACAGGTCTTGGGTCTGTACATCAGAGAACACACCAAACCTGTGCCTTCTACACCTTCACAAAGGAGAAAGAAGCTGTGTAGCTGAGAAAGGAGGCTATTCCCCTCCTCCTAGTTCTCAGACATGCTTCTATGTAAGTTGGAACCCAGGATCCTTCAAAATGAAGATTCCAGGATTCACATCCAGTGGATCTCATATAGTGTAGTCAGAATGATGCCCTGGGATCTGCGAACTTACTGGCCGACCTAGGGAACTTTCAGAAACCTTATTAAATCCCTGAGCTAGCAAGACTGTCTGCAATATGCCCACTCTTCCCAGGACAGACATGAGGTTGAGAACAGTGACCTCAGAGCACACGGGAACACAGGACAGGATGAACTAGTGTGAGACTCACCATAAGGGTAGGGCAGAGGGACATTTGAGGCCTCACAACTCTGTCTGGCCTTTCTCCCTGAAGGCCTCAGTTTATCTCAGTCTCTTCTCTTCATGGGTGGTGAACGGAGGGAATGTCAGAAAATAACCTTTTAGATACCCAAATTGCGTGGCCTCCTCTCAGGGACCATTGGACACACAGGATGGGAGGTGATACCAGCTCTTCTGTTCCTCCCACCAGCCCTGGATTCTTTCTGGCCCCATCATGTCCTTCCACGGGAGCCTAGAGCAATGTCAGGATGTAGGGCCAATGTCTTCCCTTCACTAGCAGACACCAGCCCCTAGCCTGTGGAGGTAGTCTCCCCTCTCCTCCTTTCAGCTGTCCTTCTCCTGGTCTCATCTGTGATCCCACAGCAGACAGCTGTCCCTAGTAGCCTGACAAGCTAGCCAGGCCCCTTTCTCTTGTGTGCCAGCCTGGAGAGGGCTGTTCTCGCCAAGAAAGACATCAGTGCCTGGATCTCAGAGCCGGGACTACCACAGAAACATGCTGAGCATCAATGTCCCATAGCAGTGATTGACCTTTGAAATGAAGCTTCACCACACACCGCAGATGGCCCTGAAACACTTTCTTTGTTTTTGTTTTATTTGAGATGGTGTCTCACTCTTGCTCAGCCCGGCGTGCAGTAGAGAAATCATGTCTCACTCCCAGGCTCATGTGATGCTTCCATTTCAGCCTCCCAAGTAGCTGGGACTACAGACACACCCCACCAGGCCTGGTTGTTTTGTAGAAATTTTTTTGTTGAGACCAGGTCTCCCTATGTTCCCGAGGCTGACTTCAGCCACCATGCCTAGCCCTGTACCACTTTCTTATCACAGAAAGCAAAGCAAGACAGAGGAGGGAGGGGCCTGTAACCCCTCTTGGGAAACATTGTGTCCTCTTCCTTGTGCCGTGTTATTTCCCTTGTACCAAACGCAGTATTCCTATTCTTTTGATGTAAATAACAAGTTTGAGGATACTTCTTTGCATACTAAACTTGTGGATTATAGCCAGACTATCATCGCCTAGTTTGGGATATATTGGAAATTTCCAAGTGCAGTTGTGGTTGTTGGAATAATTGGTAGGGGCTTCTGGCATTTGGGGACTGAGTGTTACAAGGAGGCAAACATCCCTTTCCAGAGTCTTCAATAAACTGGATTTTCTATACATGTCACTTCCCTATAAACTGAGGGAGGCTGGTATGTTTCTTCATCTGGGAACCTATAAACCCTTATTGACTGCTTTGGAAGTCACACCACTTCAGGGCATTCCATTGTTGGAGTGCACTCTGACACAACATTCCAGTAACAGTTTCCTTTGTAACTGAGCATTCCTCGGGAAAATAGAATACGGAGAATCCAACTGACCTATAAATGTGATCACTTCCAGGATAAGCTGTTAGTTGACGGGGAAACTTAAGTGGGAGATGTTGATAATGTGATCTCTCATGAGTTGGTGAACACACTGGCTGTGCCCGGTGCTGTTACTGCTGTTGCAGGTGTATCTCCCTCACCAGGCTCCCAGGTCCTTCCTGGAAGGTTGGAAACAAACCCAGTAGATCTCTGTGTTCTCAGAATAGAACAGAGGATCTCACAGCCGGGAGGAGAGCCGGGAACACTTGTGGAACTCTAGCGATCTCTACATTATTGCACGACCAAACCCTGAGTGACAGTGATGGGTAACATGGATGTCAGTGGTTGTGATGCCACTGCCACAGGCCTCTGCGTCAGGAGCCGTGCAGCAGAGTGAGAGAAACCTGCAGTACTGATCTCAGTTATGTGCTTTACGGGTCCCAGGTGTAAGCAGCATATTGGTTAGGGTTCCTCTGTGTGTGGGTGTCGGGGGGTGGCTGGGTGCGCGTGTGTGAGTGGGTGGAGAGAGAGAGATTGAGTTTGAACCTGGCTCATGGATGTGTTGTCACTGGCAAGTCCAAACCTCGGGGAGCAGGATGTCAGGCTGGAGACCCGGAGAAGAGGCAATATGAGAGCACAAATCCAAGGGCAGTGTAGAGGTAGAACATCTTCACCTTCAGGAGGACCCCGGTCTTCTTCTCTGAAGGCCTTCAAGGGACTGGATGGGGCCCACCCACATTGTGGAGGGCAATTAGGTTTACCCAAAGTCTGCCGATTTAAATGCTAGTTCTCACGTGAGGAAAACCGTTCACAGAGACATCAACTCTAGTCAAAGTGAACATTTCTCATGCATCACAGCCTAGCAAAATCAACATATCAGATTTCCCATCATGGCCATCTTATACAAATCCTATCAATGATGAAGGTCTATCTGACAAAGGCAGGTGACTTCCTAAGATTCTGTATTAACCATTTTTATATAGCCCAAGCCATCGTTTTAGGATCAGCACAACTCCAACCAGGAAGCTGAAGCTGAACCTGATGTGGATGCGTTCCAGAGAAGAGGCAGTGATGGGATAGTCAGGGTGTATATTTTAGAACAACCCCAGAGGGCACAGGTGATACCCCTGCATACCAAGAGTTTACCCTTGTTAGCCAACTTCAGAAGGGCTTACCTTCGTCAGGCAGGAGCTGGCCAAGTCTCCCAACATAGTCTCCCACTGAGGGACCTTTCCCTCTAAGGTTCCTCCTCCAGTACAAACAGTTGAGTTGCCTCTTTGGTTTAGGGGAACTGTCAGAAGGCAGTCATTTCAGGGTGGTCATTGACACGGGTTCCTCCTCTTCACAAGCATGGATGACATCCCTAGGTGTTGTGTGTGGGATGTTTTGGAGCTGGGTCACCCCTGCTGTCCCATAGTCCCAGTTCCGTCAAGTGTGATTTGGGGTTCAGGATTCAGTGTGGTTTCAAAATTGGCCTTAGGGTATGACTGTGGGCTCCTCACAGGATGAGAGACCCACCATCTGTGCTGTCGCTGAGTAGCTCCGATTCACTGTCATATTGTGGGTCTATGAACACTGTGCTGACACAATGCTGACCCTGCCTTTGCTGTGTCTGCAAGTAATCAACCACTTTCTTCCATTTGGGCTCAGTCTTCTTACCCGCCAAATGTATGGATATGTGACAATCCAAAACAACAACTGAACTGGCGATCCTTTTGGCCTTGTTAGCCACCACAGGGCTTCTTAGGGACTGCGTGAGCTCTTGACACACTACAATATTGAATTGTGTGGTGCTGCCCGACTGGAATAGACTTACTCTTCATGGCATCGCACACCAAACAAGTTTTCGCCACATACTACTGACACAGGGTTGGCCTCGTCACACCTGGGTTGTTTACAAGTCAGCTTCAGAATCCATGCCATGTCTGATACTAGCCACAATGCTACTTAATTTGTATACTTAAGTCAAATAAGGTTCCGAAGTCAAATGCGTTTAAAAAGGTGGCTTGATATTCTTACTTGAAATTCCAAAGCAGTTAACACATACTAGAGATGTAGTTGTAAACAAAAATGGAATGAAAATTTTTGAAATGTTAAACGGATTAAGGAAAGATAGCCAGTACATTGATCTGCAGTGTAATATCTGCTCCCTATGTGGTTTCATTTATTCTTGATAGCAAGTATTTAGTGTAAATATTCTAATTTCTACTTTAGAAATGGGGAAACAGTCTGACAGGATGGAAGTGTCTTGCTCATCGTCTCAAAGCCAGTGTGTGAGAGGCACGATGGAATCCCACGGCCGTGTCATGCCGTAGCCTGTAAGGAGACAGTGTAGGTAGGATCCAAGTAATTTTGCTTCAGCAAGTTTCCCTGGTTGCTTTCCCCTTTTGCCTACCTAGGCCCTAGTTCTTTCATCCAGCTCTATAGCCTAGGGAATTCTCACATATTTTGTGGCAAACGGCCTATCTTAACAAAGGATGCAGATAAAGACATACATAGGGGAAGGGATGATGGAAGAGTCAGGGAGCTGCCATGGCCTTTACGAGCATGCTACCCTCCATGTGTTCACCTAGGCAGAAGCTCTCTGAACCCTGTTTTTTGGGTTTTGATGGAGGTTTCATTGTATAGGCATGACTGATTAAACTGTTGGCCCACCACTGGAAATCAACTTAACCTCAGCCCTCTCCATGTCCTGAAGGTTGGGGATGGGGCTGAAAGGCTCACCCTCTAATCCCTGATCCTAGAGCTACCTAGGAGCTCCCAGCCATTGGTCAACTCACTAGCATACACAAAGGCATCACTATGTGGAGCTTCTGCAAATTGCGGTTGTATGACAGTAAGCAGGGTCCAGCACCAAATATGTATTTCATAATATCACACAGGTGTATGCCAGCCAAATCAGAATACAAAGTTGGAAAAATTATGCTTTTTATTCAGACACGAGTCTCACTCATTCAGGCTGGAGTTGCAGCGGCTTAAACATGACTACCTTCATCCTCGAACTCCTAGGCTCAAGGGATCCTCCCACCTCAGCCTCCAGAGTAGCTGGGACTGCACCTCCACACATACATGTATACATTCATGCATTCATTCATTTAGTTTTGTAGAGAAGGCGTTTTGCCATGTTGCCCAGGCACGTCTCAATCTCCCAGGCTCAAGCAATCTTCCTGCCTCAGCATCCCCACGTGTTGGATTATAGGTGTGAGCAACTGCACGAGGCCAAAATTTTCAATAGTGTCTATTATGTGAGAATAAATGAACAAAACATGTGCAATACTTCTCTGGAAAAAACTGGAAAACTTCATTGAGATTTTTAAAAGTCAACCATCTCAGATAAATTCAGTTTGCATTCTTTCAGCTCGTCTTTGTTTAAGCCTGTGGTTTCCCTTCCGCTGCAAGAGAAACATAACAGGAGGGAACATTACTAGCACAACGGTATTCAGATGAAATTAAAGGTATGCAAAGGACATCAAAGTTTTCGTTTTATGCAATGGACTAAAAACAGAAGCCTAAATGTCACCATATGGCTGACATTCAACTAGACCTCTGTAGAGACTTTGAAGATACACTTCCATGCATATACAGTAGCAACATAGTTTGAGCACACCCGGCTTTTAGTGCTGGGAGGAAACCAAAAGACAGTCCAAGGTCAGAACACATTAAATCAAGTGAACCTATTAAAACGGGCTTAGATTAGATAGGAAACATTGTGTAGAGTTTTACTCAAACTACAAGCAGAACACAAAAGCCTAAGAAACAGAAGGAATTTCTGAAAAAAAAAATCCTTCAGAAAAAATGTATCATTTAATGTTTTGGCTTGAAACAAATAGTCTGAAAACTCTCTTTTGAGAAAACAGTTAATGTCACATTAGGAAATACATAAGTGAAGTGAACAGAAAGGACAGTTTTGTGTTTTTTCTCTCTATTGTGTGGAAGTGCAATAATATTCCTTTGAGCTAGTTTGCCCTTCTTTTTTCTTTAACATACACTAAACATTTGCATCCAGTTTTCACCTATAGTCCTCATGTCAATATAAATAATGACACATTTTTCACTGGAAAGTGTTCTGGTTTGTATAATTAATCAAATGGTCACATAAGTTTTAAGGTATCACTATCATGATTGATATTAAAATGTGAAAGAGTTATACAGCATAACCAGTGTGGAAAAAAAAGAAATGGAGAGGGAAACAAATCGAAGAGTCAGACACCTGGAAAAGCTAAATATTTCCTTCTAAAAGTGACTGTTTTTGAGGGACGACTGGCAAATTTCACAAGTTCTTCCACAGCCTCTGTGATGTTCAGATATTGACGTATTACAGGAATATATTAAATAATGTAGGCATTTCTGGCATTTCAACCGTTTCATCCACACTCTGAAAACATTAGTGTTCAGGAATGTATTCCCTTTCGATTATGCCCTACATTCAATACCTGGGTCTTGTTCACTCATATTCCATGTTGTGCCTCTTCCATTTTCTTCAAGATTGTTTAAGCTACTGGATGCTCCCTTCCCAACTAGTTCTCCAAAAAAAAAATAAAACAAAAACAAAAACAAATAAACAAAACAAAAACAAAAACAAAAAAATAACCCTATCTATCAAATGTATTACTTTCGGATTAGTTTTACTTTTGTTAATGATTTGCATCTTTCATTTACTGCCTGTTTCCTTTTCCCTTAAGTTTATTCTGTGACTCATTTATTATCTTTTTATTTATATTATTTTCTCGTATCATGTAATTTACTGTCTATTTTAATAAGACATACTTATAATGCTATGACTATCCTAAGAATACAATTGAAGCTTGTTCAATAGGCTCCTGGAAATCGTGTGAAAACAATCTTTTAATGTAAATAGTCTAATGAAGTTGTTCAGCAGTGTGGAGTACAACCATTTAGGTAATGTCTCCCCTAAACATGCAGTGCTTCCTTTCAATTCAGAGGTTCTTTTAATTAAGTCAGCAATTTGGAAAATATGTATACAAGATACCTATGTAGACTACTCAGGACTTAGTATGTTAGAGTCTTTGAACTTTAAATCGTATCGTTTGAAGACTCAAGGCAGAAACCTGTAATATATAACCTCTGATATGGTTAGAGGTTACCATGTGTGTCTTCAATCTAATTACACACAGTAGTTCACGAAGACTTACGGGAGAGTAGCAAGCGTGCCTACCACAGGCATCTTACAACCAGCTTGAACATCACTGATTTACATGCATGATCCCCACTTCGTGAGCCAGAAAACGTGACTTGTCTCTTTCCATTTTATTATTCAGTCATTCAAGGGTTCACTGCAGGAAGACTTTAAAGTGCAATCACTGGGTCTGGCAAGGGAGGTGGCTCAACCCTTTTAATCCCAGCACTTAGGGAGGCCAAGGCAGGTGGATCACTTGAGATCAGGAGTTCGAGCCCAGCCTGGCCAACATGGCGAAATCCCGACTCTACTAAAACGAAAAAAGTAGTCGGGCATGGGAGCCGGTACCTGTACTCTCAGCTACATGAGAGGCTGAGGCACGAGAATCGCTTAAACCCCTGGAGGCGGAGGTTGCAGTGAACAAAGATCAGACCACTGCACTCCAGCCTGGGTGACAGAGCGAGACTCCGTGTGAAAAAAAAATGCAATTTTTAACAGCCTGAGAGAATTTAGGATTTGAGAAAATCCAAGAACACTCAAGAAAGTCTCCATACAGGTAAACAAACAACAAGCAGAGTGCCCACTCATTGTCTTCGGGACAATGAAATCTCAACTTGGGGATTGTAATTGGACCGAAGCTCATTATTATGAGAAACAAACCATGAAAATACAAATATCTCTGCATTCTCTCCAACAGAACTAGAGCATCCAGAAACCAGCACTGGAATGGATTTGAATCTATCTGATGGGCATTCGCTACTTTCAATAAAAGAGAAACGGGTTTAGGACTTATGAGATTTGTTCAGAATCTCAAAAACTGTGTTAGAGCTGGTACTAGAATCTCTTTCAGGGTCAGCATATTTCATACAACGTGGCGTTGCAATGTATTCGAGAAAAGCAGAAATGAGAACATAATCTGAAAATCGTTAGCTGTTGGCGATACTCAGAAGGAAACTTTTCTTATTTGATGATTCAATACAGCTTTGACCCAATTTCTGTCTGTATCTGATAGGGTTTCAGTTCTGCAGTCAGGATTCTGGGGTCTGAGCTACCTTCCGAACAAAGTCTGCATTTAAACTCTGTTTCTCAGGGGGCAGTAATGCTCTCTCTTTTTATTATCTAAAGTATGATATTGTGGAATACAGAAAGCACGTCATTTTGGATCTTAATGGATAACATACCTCCTTCTGGCATTTTAAATTCCTCTGGTTTTGGCACACTCTTCCCCTGTACATCCCGACCATCTCCGCATCCACCCCCAGTCTTTGACAGAGACAGTTTCTGGAGATCAGCTTTCAGGTCAGGCACTAAAAAATACAAAGGATATAGATTGGAGCAGAGAAACAAGAATGATAAATGAGGAAATGATCATATTCTTTCCCTCAGTGTTACGCAATAAAAGCCTGTACGCTACTGTGGTAATAAATGTGATGCAAAGATGTCCCACCTTTGTCTTCCAGGTATTATGATATCTTATCTTAAATGACAATCTGAGGATAAATCACACCACACCCACATTTCCCCTACTTTACCCCTGTGTATTACCAACATCCAGCTACCTAGGAAATCTGGACTGCCCACAGATAGCACTTTAATCAAAACTTAATGTAATTTTCTGAAGGTGTAAATCAATGTGTTGGTGAGCCTATGACAAGTCTTATAGTCATGACACTCATCCCCTGTTGAGGTACCTTGAAAATGTTGGGGTTAATCTTAATTAAAGTAATGCTTCGGTCCAAAGGCCCTATATGTGACTTTCCATACATGAATGTCATTAAGAAACAGTACAAAATACAACAGCAAAATCACTGTCTTCCAAGGAGAGTATGGTCACTGATGTGTAAAGAAATTAATGGGCATTGATCACCGTCGTATCCTAGAACCCCCTTAACAGTGAATTGCTAAAATAGCCCATAGCCAAAATTCTGTCTATCTTGAGTTTGAAAATGCTATCTGCTGAGGAAACAATTTGTTTCATGATAATCTTATCATACTTTGAGTTTTACAATTATAAAAATACTGAAATGACTTTTAAAAGCCCCTTCAAAATCCCACTAATATAGTTACCTGTAGGCCAGTGTCCTGAATTATCCACCTTTTACCAAACACACTGTCAAAAATACACACCGAAGGAAACAGTGGCTGTCATTCGTTGGCCTCTTTTCTGGGGTCGCTATCCCGCTTCACTGAACTGCATTTATTCCTGAGCCAATACTGACGTATGTTACAGTACAGACATATTTGAGTATTAAGCAGTTTTAAGCAAAATCATTCACATTTTCTAACATAGATGGTGGGAAGAATGCAAACCTTGGCACAAAATATAAATTCTTTCTCCATGAGTCAAGCGTTCTTGGTAAGTCTCAGTCTCTGAGCCTCAGTTTTCTTATTGGTTTATTTTTTTAGAGACCTAGTCTCACTCTGTCTCCCAGGCTGGAATGCAGTGGCACGATCTCACCTCGCTGTGACCTCCTCTGCCTGGGCTCAAGCGATTCTCCTGTCTCAGCAGGCTTAGCTGGGATTACAGACATGTGCCGTAACACCCAGCTACTTTTTGGATTTTTAGTAGAGACAGGTTTTCACCATATTGGCCAGGCTGTTCTCAGACACCTGACCTCAGGTGATCTGCCCACCTCGGCCTCCCAGAATGCTGGGATTACACGCGTGAGACACACTGTGCCCGGCCGCAGTTTTCTTATTTACAAAATGAGGTTAACATCCCTTTGCAAATGGGCATTATTCAGGATGTTATAAGGTAGGGTGACTTGGCACTCCACATGCTGTAAAAGGGTGCTTACAACACTGTGGCCACCATGGCTGAGAAGATCACACTGCAACATCCTAAGAAGATCACATTAAATTAGTGCAATAATGTACATTTTCATACAACCAATTAAATGGTTTCATCTGATTCAGGAAGGAGTGTACTTTCAAGCATACAAAATGCATCTGGAAGAAAAAGAGGAGATTCTTCACACCCACGGACTGCAGGAAGCTGCAAACTATACCCATCACGTTTCTAGCCAACTCTCAACAAAGGCTTGAGATTCTTTCCCAATCCTCCTGTTACTGGTCATGGCATAAGGCATGATGCACACATAGGCCTCCTCCTCCCCCCATACACATTCTTTCTTACCCTTCCAAGCACTTCGAATCTTAGCTCCACCCTGATCTTCTCTCTTCTGACCAGGTGTACGATTCCAACTTTCAGCTGGTGTTTCTTCTTGTTGAGGCTTTAAGACAATGGGCTCCTGGGAAAAGGGGTGTGTGTGTGTGTGTGTGTGTGTGTGTGTGTGTGCAGATAAAAAAATTTCCTTTCAATGCATGTCAATAATATGAATATACACATTACACAGATACTTCTGATCATATGCATGTTTAAAGACGTGCCCCAACACTATCCCAACACTATTCCACATACTTCTTCTACATAAAGTCACGCTTCCCACAGAGAGGAAACTCTAAGACTGTGACCCTCAATGGCTTTGGATGCCATTTTAATTTACGTCGGGTTGAATGTGTATACTGCGCTATAAATAACCATGAGGAGGAAATCCCCAGTCAAATCTGGGGAACACAAGATCACACATCCAAACAAGACTAGTATGTAGTCCTCTGGGTTACTCTTTCCTTCATGAGCTGCAATGATCACTTCCTATCAACATGGGAGAACTTCATCAATATATCTAAACTAATTCTACAACAATACGACAGCAACAACAAAATTCTGCTAATAGAACACATCAAATGTTAAGTCACTCACGTCAGGCCCGGTCAGCTGAACAAATCGCACATGTCGCACTGGTCTATGTTTTCTTTCTCTCCCACTCATACTTCACTCTGCAAATAGAACAGTGTGCACTTTAGGAGGCCGAAGTGGGTGGACGACCTGACGTCAGGAGTTCAAGGCCAGCCTGGCCAACATGGTCAAACCCTGTCTCTTCTCCACTAAAAATACAAAAACTTAGCCAGGCTTGCTGGCAGATGCCTGTAATCCCAGCAAGTAGGGAGGCAGAGGCAGAAGAAATCACTTGAACTCTGGAGGCGAAGGCTGCAGGCAGCCAAGTTCGCACCATTGCATTCCAGCCTGGGCAGTAAGAGCGAAACTCCGTCTCAAAAAAATCAAACCAAACCAAACAAAACCAAAAACAAAAAAGACCCCAGAATACTGTGACTGGAAAGACGCACGTGAGAGGATACTGTATTTGAGCACTTCCAAGGCCGTATGTTAACTTGCAATTTTTAAAACTTGGGTAATACCTTGAAAAGTCAGTCAGAGGGCGTGTATGAGTGTGTATGCCTTCTGAATGGAATACTTGCACAACCAATTAAGTTTATCAAGCTAGCTGAGCAATGCCTTAGGGCTCACGGCAAGAGACACACGGCATTTCCAATGAGGTTTCGTTTCATAACTGGTCGCTTTTTAGTGAGACAATTAAGAAAATAAAGCTTGAGAATTAAAATTTAAGTGCCCACAGCTTTTGTCACACAGGCCTTTGCTGGGCCCATTTCCCTTCCAAAATGAAGTTTTGTTGGAATGGTGAGCCCCACCCGTCCACTCGAACTTCCAAGATGGAGTTGAGAAGTTGCCACACGGTCGTGGGGGGTCCTCACCGGGCTGGCACCTCTGAGGTTCGCTATACAAACCCTGGGGCTGCGAACACCAGCCCAGAGTGTTCCCACTTTCCAGGCCCCTTCCTTACCACCCACGCCGTCGCAGCCCTGATCCCCCTTGAGGAGTATGGAATCTCCTCTGGAAGGGGTTCCAGGCGTTTCTGAGACTTCGATACTGCCAACAGAACCCCAGCATCGCCGCCACAGCTTCACCTAACTGCCGCCCACCCCCACCCCACCCCCGGCCCCTTCCGCCCACTCCAAGGCCCTTCTCCCTTGGAGTCACCGACCAAGAGGCACGACCCTCGCAAGCCTGCTGTGTCCTCCTCACCCTCACTCACACTTCAACTTCCAGTGGGATGGGCCTGTGGGCCTAACCCGCTGAGTCCACTGTACATATCGTCGTGGTATAGGCCTATCTTGATCTTCCTTGCCAATTCATATTTCACAATGCAAACAGAAAGCTGTGATTGGGAAAATGCACTTGACAGGGTATGTATATTTGACCACTGACTTCCATAGTGAAATGCCAACTTGCGATTTTTACAGAACATTTGGTAATACTTTGAAAGTAAGTCTCGGGGCAAGTGAGTGTGTGCGCCTTCTGAATCGAATGAGTGCACACTCCCTTAAATTGGTCAAGCTACCTAAGCAATGTCTTAAGGCTCCTGGCCAACGACACAGGGTTATTTCCGATGAGGTTGGTTTCACAACTGGACTCTTCATCGTGGAGATCTTTAAAAACTACAGCTGGTGAATTAAAACTGCAGTGACCACGGCTTTTGTTACACACCGATCTGATAGGCCCATTTCCCACCTAAAATCAAGTTTTGTTGGAACGCATGGTCCCACTCATTCAAACCTCCACTGTAGAACTGAGAAATTGAGACGAAGCCCTGGGCGCTCCTCCCTGGACACCTGTGAGCTCCCGTCTCTAACCCACTGTGTTCAAGAACCTCTCCTTACCTCCCACCCAGCCCTTTCCGGAGTCCTTACAAAGGAGTCTGGAATATGTCCTCTCTCCGGGGTTCCAGGCCCTTTCAAGACGTGGATACCGCCAAGAGCATCCCTAGCACTCTCCCCACCTTCACTTGACACCGCGACTCCACAGCGCAACTTCCTCCGGAGTTCGGAACCCACCACAAGGCCCAAGATGGCGCCCGGGCATGAGGAGGACTATCACCTCAAGATTCTTTACGTGGGAGGCCACGGACCACACTGCCCCAGGCCCTGGAAAGCCACAAGCTCCTCCTCACACTCACTCACACTTCCACTCCTGCGAGGACTGGTCTGTGGACCTACCTGCTGAGTCAGTAGCGGCAGAAACGGTCTGGACCGCAGTAAAGTAACCGTCACACCCTCACAGCTCCACGGCGTTCACCACGTGGCGAAGGGGCCGATGGGAAGATGCCCAGTGAACATGCGCACACAGGCGGGTGCGCGGAGAGCATGCGCAGTGCAGTTGGTGCCGGCCTTGTGGGCTGTGGCCCCGCCTCCTCGCCACACCCAGCCGTGCCCCGCCTACCCCATCCCACCTGCACCCAACAGTTCTGCGCCCGGTCCCAGGTCCCCACTGAGGACTTCAGAATGTGCCCTCTGTGGGTGGTTTCCTGTGCCTTCGGGGCTCAAATACCACAGTTTCCCCTCCAAAACTCACTCTATGTTCACGAGGCCCTCTTCTGCTCTATGGACCTGCTACCTTCCCTGTCCAGGACCCCCACTACAGCAAGGACAATGCTGCATCTTGGCCTGCTAGGAGAAAGACAGGGACCGCAAGGTCCTTTCCCCTAGGAGGCCGTGGGCAGCGCCCACGGGCTCCTCCTCAGACTCTCCCACACTTCAACTCTGGGAGGACTGATCTGCGAACCTACTGGCTGAGTCCTAGTGGGCACCGCAGAAGGAAGTCACTACGTCTCCTTGCACAGCTCTGCAGAGACAGAAGGCAGACAGACAAAGCGCACGCCCACAAAGGGACTTGTGCAGCAAGGAGCATGCACGCTGAGTCAGGCTCACGCAGGTCTGGCCAGGGTTTTCCCGCTGTTCCCTCGCCGAATCCCCGGTTGTTTGTAGTAGAGAGAAAGGGACGCGAGACATTTTTTGTTTGTCTCTTGCCCACCCATTCTCGTGGATTCAGAAACGTTGAGAACAGAGAGTTGTATGTCACCCTTAGTAGGGGGTGTGTCTTAGAAAGACCTTTTGTGACAGAAATAAAGAATTTTATGTCTATATTTACACATACTTTTTTCCTCTGGGTATTTTTCTGTTGCCCAGGGTGGAGGGCAGTGGCATCACCATGCTTCTCTGCAGTCTCCATCTCTTTGGCTCAAGCAATCATCCTCACACTGCAACCTCCCGTGTAGCTGGGGTGGCAGGTGGCCGCCACCATGCCCACCTAGTATACTTAGTGTATTTATTCTTTTAAATGGCGTTGGGGGTGTCACTGTGTTACTCAGGCTGCTCTCAACCACATGGCTTCAAGTGATCCTCCCATCTCTGTCAATTTTTATACATGCTTTTTATACCTGCCGTAGACCCAATCAATTCACACTTGTATGCATTCTTAAGGTTGTGTTATTGCACATTTATACCTCTCAACTGGCAGCTGATTTCCCTGAATGCCTGTAAGGTAATCACTGGCCCACCCGTGAGTGTGGTTTTACCATTGGCTCATAGTGGCTTGGAAAGCCTGCGTGGGAAGTATTTCTTGAGGAAAGGTGCAGTTTGCAGTAACAATTTTGAAAAACAGTGACAACCAATGCCTTCCTTCCCTCCCTTGCCTCTGCTCATGTGCCAGGTTTTCTGTTTTCTCCACTATTAAAAAATCAGCATATAGTATTCTGCGATGAAAAGCTTTTATCTCTTTAATCATTTCATTTCATCGTCCAGACCTTTTTTTTTTCCCGGAAAGATTGTGAACAGAAGGGAAAAAGTATCTTCTGAAAAACACATTATAATGTAAACTTAGTGAAAAGATTCATCATGTTTATGAAACGGACAGGGTGAAATCCTGAATTCGGAAAAAAATTAAAAATCGGTTTACATAACGTCCATCCCTTTTGTCTTTACCACTTATCCTGTGAGAATTGTAGAAAAGATGAATTCCTTGCTTTTGGCAACTGCATTAAGTAGTCACACTGCTGGAGCTTTCCATTAATATCACACATCCAGATGTAACAGCCACAAAACACAAAGCCATTTTACAACTGTACCCGTTTTTGGCCAGGCACGGTGTCTCACACCTGTAATCCCAACACTTTGGGAGGCTGAGGCAGGCTGTTCACCTGAGGTCCGAAGTTTGAGACCAGCCGGGCCAACGTGGTGAAATGCCATCTCTACTGAAAAAAAAAACAACTTAGCCAGGCATGGTGGCGGGTGCCTGTAATGCAAGCTACTCAGAAGGCTGAGGCAGGAGAATTGCTTCACCTGGGAGGTGAAGGTTTCAGTGAGCGGAGATTGCGGCATTACACTCCGTCCTGGGCGACAGAACAAAACTCCATCTCAAAACAAAAACGAAAGCAAAATCAACTGCACTCGTTTTTGAAATCTCGTTGTAATTTCCCTCAAACCTCTAGCACTAAATTCAACATTCACAGACTTAAAAGTACCATGGCCAAAAGAGACTCCACCTCAAATGTCTGGACACCCACAGTGGCATCCCAGCTGAAGACAAGGCTGGAATGTGTCTTCACCCACCCACCCACCCACCCACTTTTTGAGACAGGGTTTCTGTCTGTTGCGGAAGCTAGAGTACACCGCAGGACTTACGGCTCACCGCAACCTAGGACTCAGGCTCAAGAGATCCTACTACTGTATGTTCCTGAGTAGATGGGACGAGAGACATGTGCCACGATGCCCAGCTAATTTTAAAAATTGTGTAGAGCAGGGGTCTCACTATGTTGTCCAGGCTGGTCGTGAACACCTGGCTTCAAGGGATTCTCCTCCCTCAGCATCCAAACATACAGGGATTACAGACGTGAGCCACTGCATGTGGCCTTTTTTCCTCACCTTTTTCCCCTTTATCTTTGGCTTGAGGTTTATCTAAGTCTTTGCTTGCTCCAGCCCAGGAAACTGACTTTTTTCCCTCTCACTTGGAGGAAAGGGCAATTCAAACGTTCAGGATTCTCGACCTACTGAAAGTCCATTGGCAACAATTGTGCCTTATCTCTACCTGCCTGCAGGAGAAAACAAAAATTGAAGTCAGCACCAGGCTGCACTTTTCCCCTATACATTATGCTGTGCAGAACAGTGGTTGAGTGATCCAGTGAGCCAGTTCTCTTGCAGTCGGAGGGATTATTGTTAAATGTTGTGAGTACATGTACTTTTCATAATAGACAACAGCTTGGCTGTGGCCTCACACTATGGAGAAATCCATAGGCTCCCAAGCGTGACAACTTCGCCATCTCTACCCCTTGACTCTTCCTTTATTCAAAGTAAGATTTCACCATGTTACAGTGAGTCAGGGTCTTGCTGGTGAATCACACTGTGGCTGCGACTGTGTCAGGGACCCCCAAGGCCACCCTCATCCTCAGTGATTCACGGACACTCTCTGCTGCCCTTCCGCATACAACACTCCTGACTCAAGCCAGCCCCCTCACCTCAGGTCAGTATACCATGCCTCACAACTTGTTACCGGCCTCGCTCCTACAGTGGCCACTCCTCTCTCCTGAACCACCCACTGCTCCCTCTACATTGGATCATTACCCAAGCTAAGGGAAAACTCACTTTCCCCCACCCCCATGTCATTTTGTAGCTACTAACACATTTATCTGCTTTCCCGCAGAGGAAAACTGCATGAACTTATGCAACACAGTTCATCAGACTCCAGTTTCAAAATTACCTACAAAGGAAAATGAACCAGAATACCCAAAATGATTCTGAAACATAACTTTGGGGAATTCACCCTACCTGATGGCAGGATTCACATTAAAGCTATGCTATTTGTTTATTGATTATGTTTTCAGTGCATTGGAAGAAGGTGACTTCCTTCTTGTCTTAGGGATTGTTCCCATATACAGGGAGCCATTGATGGTTCAGGAGAGAGGAATGATCACTGCAAGAGCAAAGCCCCCGAGAGGGTGGGAGACATGGGATCCTCAGCGAGGCGAGGGCCCTGCCTAGGGTTAGGAGCACTGTATGAAGCTGTTGGTTAGGATTTTTAATCATCCAGCCCCATACGGCAAGTGTGTTACGTCTCCAGTGTTCACGACAGTGTGGTATTGGGGAAAAATCAACAGATCAAAATAAAGTCCAGCAACAGACTCACAAACATAATAAGCTGATTTTCAGAAAAGGGGCAAAGGCAATAGAAAAAGATGATCTTTTTAAAAAATTTGTGTTGTTTGCTTCTGCCTCATGGCCGCTGCCTTAATTGTTTTTTATTCCTCTGGTTCCCCTCCCTGTGTTTCTCCTCTGCACTTCAACTGCTCTTCTGTTTGTCTGTCTGTCCCACCACAGTGCGATATTTCCCACAGCAAGTACCACGTCTATTTGTGATATTTGGTATGTCCGTCCTATCAATGATAAACCAGGTCAAGAAAATACAGCACAGATACACAGTGGAACACTATGCAACCGTAAAAAGAATGAGATCATGTCCTTGGCGGTGACATGGATGGTGGCGGCACCCATTATACTTAGCAAACTAATGCAGGAACAGAAAACCAGTACCGTACGTTGTCACTTATAAGTGGGAGCCAAAAGATGAAAACACATGGAAACATGGGAGAAGCATTGCGCACCTGGGCCTACTGGAGTGCAGGAGTGGGAGGAGGCAGAGGATCAGGAAGAACATCTAGTGGATACTGGGCTTAAAACCTGGGTGATGTGATGATGATCTGTGCCGTAAATCACTGAGACCAACCTTTCCTTATGTAACAAACCTGCACATCCCAAACATGTAGCCCTGAAATTAAAGTAAAATTTGGAAATTTTAAAAAGGCAATATCTCAGAATCCTTCGTTCTAGGCCTTGGTCATTGTGTCATTTACCTAAGCATTGTGGTGACATAAAAGCTGAGGCATAACAACAGTTTGTATGATTAGCAACTTAGCAGAATTATAGCCCGGGATGATCCAACATCAACGGCTAATATTGAATTGCACTTGACTCCTCAAAGTACTTGAGGAAAGTTGGTAAGTAAACGTATTCATCCTTGAAAATATTCTTAAAGTTCATATAAAGTGGATCAACACTGAATACCACAGGTGTCACTGTCACCGGATGCTAATGAAGTACATAATGAACCGTAAGACACAGTCAATAATAAAAGGGGAAATAAAAGGGAACATATCAAAGCACCATCAGACGAGTGCGGAAGCACACACATGAACACACCCTGCAGCTGCAGAAAGACATGGTAGAAAGTAAGGCCCCGCAACTTATCAGTCTTCCTTCTCATGAGTTCCCATGAGTTCACACATGAGTTTGCTGAGAGTCAAGTCCCACAGTAAAACTGACCAATTTAAACATCACTGACTGCTATTTCAAGGATTCTGTAGAAAGCTACAAACAACAGTGAACTTATTCTGAGCAACACATAATCCATCATCTTCACAGATGGCTAGATAAATAGCCTGTAAACATTTTGTCTGATAAACGCTAAAGTAGTGAGGTTCAAACTCTTTTTTGACAACGTGTGAGAAAGACACAGGTTGTATGCAGTCGACTAGGAAAATACTATATGTATGTGCATGGGGATGTGCAGTGTATCTGTATACTCTATAAGCCGTGAACGCTATTTAGCAATTTATTTTATCTCCGTTCTTTAAAATGCTGTCTGTGACTGACAGCATTAATCTTATGATTTATCATGGATTAAAAACCAGTTTAGAAATGGCGAAAGCCTTTTCAGAGGACGTCCTCAATGGTTGATAAGTGTTGCCATAGAATATATGCAAACACACGTGAGAACCCAATTTTGTCCTCCTCCTTAACAATTCAGTGTTTTTAGACAAACATACTGTCTTTGATATGGACCAGAAAGGCCATTACAAATTACGCAGTTACTGAAATACGTGTTTGATCTGCAGATCTCAGTCTCTGCTTCGCACAGGTGAAGTCTTACTTGGGCAGATGAGAACTCACAGACAAACGGGACAGAAAGCACATGTGACCTCGTGTCACAGTGAATGCACAGGGACTTCCATTCCCCTACTTGCTCACATTTTATGAGGCAAGCGGGAGAGTTGCACTGAACACGGTAGGTGGTAAATAATTTGACCTCAACCAACAAGCAATCTGCGCTCAGGTGACAGTGTTTACTCGGGTACCCTGAAACTTGCCAGCTGCTCAGAATCCGTAGACTTTGTCCCACCCAGTTATCATCCTGTGGAAATCTCAGTTTTGTCAGATTCCTGCGCATAGAGGATGGGAAGCTCTGGTGACGTGGGAAATTGAGCACTCCCAAAGGTAGATCGGCTGTGTTGGTCCCGGCTCTGTTTTCTCCCTTAGCCGCTAGAGAGTTACTAGGGTCACATATCAGGCAACCCTTCTTGTCTCTCCAGTGTCTTTCATACTTTCTCCTGCTTCCTGTTTCTCACAAGGGCTTCTTCACAACTTTCCCAAACCCATTGTAATTGCCATCCTTTGAAGTCATCCAGCATATCCGGAGTTATATTCCACAGGAAAGGCAGCAGGAAGTTCAGGTTTGGCAAGAAATTGAAGCCTGTCCTTTGAAGCTGGAGTGAGGCCACTCAGGAAACAGGTCTGCATGTGACGATTAATGTCAAGTGTCAACTTGATTGGATCGAAGGATGTAAAGTATAGTTGCTGGCTGTGTCTGAGAGGGTGTTGCCAAAGGAGATGAACATTTTTGTCAGTGGACCGGGAGGTGTAGACCCACCCTCAGTCTGGGTGGGCACCATCTAATCAGTTGTCAATGTGGCTGGAATAAACCAGGGAGAAGAACATGGAAAACCAGACTTGCTGAGTCTTCTGGCCTCCAACTATTTCCCTTGCTTCATGCCTCCAGCCCCCGAATATCAGACTCCAGATTCTTCAGTCCTTGGAGTCTCGAACATATGCCAGTCGTCTGGCAGGGGCGCTCGGGCCCTCAGTCACAGACTAAAGGCTGCAATGTTGGCTTCAGTACTTTGAGATTTTGGAATTCGGAATGCCTTCCTTACTCCTCAGCTTGCAGATGGCCTACTGTGGAGCTTTACCTTGTGATTGTGTGAGTCAATACTTCTTAATAAACCCTGCTTCGTATATGCATCTATCCTATTAGTTCTGTCCTTCTACAGCCCCCTAACTAATACAGCACGAAACGCTACCATCCAGCCATCTGATGCCATGACCATCTGCTAAATATTTGCTCCCAGAAAGTCTGAGTCCAGAAATCACTATTTCCCATTCTTTGAGCACTTCTGAGTGCACTATTTAAAAACTGGAATTAATAAGAAATAAAAGGAAGTAAAATTTAATAATGATAGTGCCCTTATCAAGAAGGAATAGAAAGATAAAATGCAAATTAGAGATCATGATTTTTTATTATTATAAATAATAATTGAAACTAGTCGTCTTTGGTTTAAGATGCCCGATGATGGATACTCTCATATTATAACATCCCCACCCACATAAGTGGACAGAAACTTCCACCTAAAGCGGGAACAGTCAGGAGTAGGATGAGAATATCGATGGATGGGGGAGGGATGCGGGTACCTCACCCCATAGACTTTATTTGAAACAAGAGACGAGCCGTTGTGCTGTGGTCCCCCTATGCTTCCTCACCTTGCCACATTCATAGGTGCCACATGCTTTTTGTTCCTTTATTTACAAAGGTGCTGATGAGCCCATGGATAACTAACCCTGAAGGAGGATATTCTTCACAAAGTACAGTAACAGGGTCTAATTTCCTTGAACAGGATTTTAAGGCTTTTTTGGATAGATTCCCACATTCAAGAAGCACAAATGAAACCTGCTGGAATGTTTGATATGAACAAGGTCTTATTTCCATGTACATTAACAACTAGGATTTTATGGATTAGACATACAAGCATAAAAACTGGTACCGTTCCAGGATCAAAGGAACTGTCCCCGAGGACATATGGAACTTAGAGACATCAATTACTAAGAAGCTACACGAAACTAGAAGAGCTCCTGAAGTTTTCATTATCTAGACAGAAAAATGTGACACATCAGCCCCAGTGAGCAAAGGTACCTCCCTGAATACCGTGGGTGATACTCTTTCCATTCAAAGCAGATATATGAAGCCTGAGGTGTTGAAAGGCACCCCAAGTCCTCCACACATTGAAATTGACTCCCACAAAGCTGGAACACCATCTGTTCCTGAGGGATGAGGTCATGAACTGTGTCTTTGAGACACTGGGCAGTCAGGCCTCAGTTGAGATGAGTTCAGTGATTTCAAGTGGAAAATGCCTGAAACATCCTGTTTAGGTAGCTATTTGGAGGCCTGTCCACTTAAATGGGTCGGCGAAAATGCCCCCCCAGACAGACACACATCTGGCAACTGGGGTTTTCTCCTCTGCTCTTAGCGTGTCCTGGGTAAACCAGATATTACCCTCCCTCATGCCTCAATACTCACATCTGTGAAAAACGTGATGGTGAGAGTGACCTTTCCAGGAAACCAGAGCCCATGTCAACCCCTGCCAAGCTCGGAAGTTGTGCTCCAACCCGGCTGGTGGATTTCTCTGGAAAGTAGCGAAACTGGGGCTCAGTCTGCGGAGGGTGGGAGGGAAATGCCACAGGTCTCTGCCTTAGGAGCCATGCAGCAGAGTGAGAGCAACCTGCAGTACTGATCTCAGTTATGCCCTTTAAGGGTCCCGGATGTAAGCAGCCTATTGGTCAGGGCGATTCTGTGTGTGTGTGTCTGTGTGTGTGTGTGTGTGTGTGTGTGTGTGTGTGGAGAGAGAGAGAGAGAGAGAGAGAGACAGAGACAGAGATAGAGAGAGACAGAGATTTTGAGGAGCCAGCTCATGCAACTACGGTGGCTGGAAAGTGCAAACCTCACAGAGCATGATGTTAGGCTGGAGACCCGGGACAGAATTGCTATGATAGCTCAAATCTAAAGGAAGTGTGGAGACATAATTTATTCATCTTGAGGAGAACCCCAGTCTTCTTCTCAGGTCTTCAAGTGACCACATGAGAACCACCCAAATTGTGAACGGCAGTTAGGGTTACCCAAAGTCGGCTGATTCAAATGTTCTCGTCTAAAAAGCACTTTCAAAAAGACATCTACCCTAGTCAAAGTGAACACTTTTTGTGTTCCGTGGCCTAGCAAAGTTGACACATCAGATTTCCCATCATTGCCGTCTTATGCAAACCCCATTAATGTTGAAGGTCTGTCTTTGAAAGTCAGGGGGCTTCCTACTTAAGATTCTCTATTAACCTTTTTTTTTTTTTTGTCCAGCTGAAGCAATAATTCAGGCTCAGCACAACTCTGGCCAGTAAGCTGAAGCTAATGTTAATGCCTTCCAGGGCTCAGGAAGGGTCAGGATAACGAGGATGCACGTGTCAGAACAACCCCAGATTGCACACGTTGTACCCCTGGACACCAAGAGTTTACCCTTGTTAGGGCACACCAGCAGGACATACACTAGTCAGGCAGGAGCTGCCCAAGGCACCTATCGTGGACTCCCGCTGTGGGACCTTTCCCTCTAGGGTTCCTCATCCAGTCCAAACAAAATTCACGTGTGTCTTTGGCTTAGGGGGACTGTCAAAAGGCAGTCAGTTCAGGGTGGCCATTCATACCAGCTCCTCTGCTTTACAAGCATGGATGACATCCCTAGGTGTTCGGTGTCGAATGTTCGGGAGCTGGGTCACCCCTGCTGTCCCATAGTCATAGCTCTGTCAGGTGTGATCTTCAGTTCAAAATTCAGTGTGGTCTCAACATCGGCTCACAGCAGCTTGGAAAGCCTGTGTGGGAATTCATTATGGCACAAAGTAGAGAGCTTCTGGAAACAGTTTTGAAAAACACAGGCAACTAAGGTGCTCCCTTGCTCCCTTGCTCCTCCTCAGGTGCCGGGTTTCATGTTTTCAGCAGGTGTTAAAAAAATTAGCATGTGCCATTCTGCGATGAAATATTTTATCTCATTCATACTTCCCTTTCTCTTCCAGACCTTTTATTCTGGAAGGTTTGTATGCAGAGGAAACAAAGACATTTTCAGAAAAACATGGTTTTATATGATTTCAGTGAAAATATTCATCATATACAGAAAATGGTCAGGATGAAATCTTCAATTTGTAAAAAATTAACAAACGGGTTTAGGTGACCTCCATCCCTTTTGTCTCTATCATTTACCCAGTGACAAGCATGGAAAAGATGAATCCCTCGCTTGTGGCTGTGGCATTGAGTAGTCAAACTGCCAAACCTCTTCCATCAGTACCATCACACATCCACATGTCATAGCCGAAACATGGAAGGCCGTTTACAAACTTCCCCCCGTTTTCATTTCATGGAAATTTTCTTCGAACCCCTAAGAGTAAATTCAGCATTCACAGAGTTACACGTACCCTGGCCAAGAGAGATCCCGGCTCAAATATTGGAAGGGGGCTGTTCCATTCCAGCAGTTGCCTGGCTGGAATGTGTTTCACACACCTCCTCTTTTTGAGACAGGATTTCCCTGTGTTGCCCAGTCTGAGGTGTAGTGGCAGGATCATATATCATTGTAACCTTGGACTACTTGGCAAAAGTGATCCTCCTGCCTCAGCTTCCTGAGTAGCTGGGACTATTGGAAGCGGCCACAAGGCCCAGCTAGTTTTTAAACTTTTCTAGAGGTGGGATCTCGCCATGTTGCCCAGGCTGGTCTTGAACCCCTGTCTCAAGCGATTCTCCTGACTCAGCCTCCCAAAGTGCTGGGATTACAGATGTCAGTCATGACACTCAGGCTGTTTTCCTTCTTTTTCCCCTTTATCTAAGGCTTTGCTTCATCCCAGGAAACGGATTTTTTCCACTCCCACTCGTGGGAATTAACAATTCAAACTTTCAGCATTTTGAGCCCACTCAAAGTTCACCTTCGGTAATGTTTGAGTCAGTTCTCCTCCTGCCTGGGGGAGAAAACAAAAGCCAAAGCCAGCACCTGGCTGCACTTTTCTCCCTTACGTTACTCAGCACAGACCAGCAGTTAAGGGTTCCAGTGAATCAACTCTCTTGCAGTTGGATGGATTATAGTCCAATTCTGTAAGCACCATTTATTTTTCGTAACAGACCACAGCTCCGCTGCTGCTTCATATGATGGGCAAATCTGCAGTCTTCCAGGCATCAAAGCGTCACCATCTCTTTCCTTTAATTCCTCCTTTATTCACATAAGGCGTTCACTACATTGTAGTGTGTCAGGGTCTTGCTGGTGAATCACGCTGTTGCCTCCACTGTGTCAGAGATCCCCGTGACCATTCTCACTTCCAGTGATTCCCTAAGGAAACTCAACGTGTAATTGTAGTCCTGGCTAATACTTATTACAGCAAAAAAAAATATATATATATATATACTCAGTAAAATCAGCAACGGTAAAAGTTGCTCTGTGTAAAGTCTGGCGGAAAGCAGTGCAAGCTTCCAAGATTCCCTTCCCAATGGAGTCATACGACTTGTCCCTCCAGTAATGAAACATGACAACAGGTCTAAACTGTTGTCCACTGGGGAAGCTCATTAGAAACCTAGTGCCCCAGGTTTTTACTGGGGACTGGTCACATAGTCACTCTCTGCCTAACAGGCAGTAACATTTCACATACCGAGAAGGAAAGCCGGCATTCAGCATGAAACCTATCGCATGAACAAACAGTTTTGGAAGAGCAAACCACTCTTATCAGATAGAGAATGGTGGGAAACCTCACAAAATCAAATTCCCAGATACCAGGCAGGGACAATCTTGGAAGCTGGCCTTTCTAAGGACTGTAGTCTCAGGCCTGCAATGTTACCTCTTTGTTTGCACAGAACTCAATTACAAAGCTTTAAAATACATAATCGAGTCAGACAGAACAGACGGAAAAAGTCAGCAACATATAGATGAACGGAATGGCACCCTGGACTAGTTGGATCTAAGTGACACGTAGAGAACACTCCCCTTAATGACAGCAGACTGTGTATTCCCTCCTGGGCGATTTTGAGGAGCTCGTGGCTTCTGTGGATAAAGTACCTGCCGACGAGGTGGAAATAGCAAGACAACAAGGGTGGGGCCTGAAGAGCTGACTCAACTGCTGCCATCTCATGATAAAACTTTGGCAAGTGACGACTTGCTTCTTATGGATGACCAAAGACAGTGGTTTCCTGAGATGGAATCCACTCCTGGGGAAGATGCTGTGAACATCGTTGAAATCGTAACAAAATATTTAGAATATTCCATAAACATAGTTGATGAGGCGATGGCAAGCACTGAGTAGACTCACTCCAATTTGAAAAGCTCTATTGCGGGTAAAATGCTCAAAAATATCATGCTACAGAGAAAACGTTCAAGGAAGAAAGAGTCCATCGATGGGTTAAGCTTCACTGTTGTATTGTTTAAAGTAATTGCCACAGCCCTCCATGTAGTACTGGTTACAAAATAAATGAAATGTAAAAAGTAAATAGCCACAAGCACCCCAACCTTCAGCAACCACCACCCTGATCAATCAGCAACCATCAGCTTTAAGGCAAGACCCTCCAACGGCAAAAAGCTTATAACTCACTAAAGGCTCAGATGATTATTTGCATTTTTAATCAATACACTATTTTTCTTTCTAATTTTTTTTTTAAAGAAGAAAAGATGTTTTGCTACGTTGCCCAGGCTGATATTGAACTCCTGAGCTCAAGCGATCCTCCTGCCTTGGCCTTCTAAAGTGCTGGGATTATAGGAGTGAGCCACTGAGCCTGGCCGATACAGTATTTTCCAATTAAGGTATGTGCATTGTCTTTTAGACATAATGCTGTTGCACACTCAATAGACTATAGCATACTGTAAACATCACTTTAGTATGCACTAGGAAATCAAAAAATGTCTGCGACTAGCTTTTTTATTGAGATATTATCTTTATTGCAGTGGTTTGGAAAAGAACCTGCAATGTCTCTGAGGTACGCCTCTATACATTTCTTTGGGGGACAAGGTTTGAGCTGCAAAATTCCACCATCTGACACCTCACAATTCATGTCCTCTCACATGCAGAGTACATTCACCCTATCTCGCCGACATTCTCAAGAGGGTTAATTCATTGCAGCATGAACTCTAAATCTCAAAGCTCATACAGATATCATCAAAATCAGGAAAGGGTGAGACTCCGAGTACGATTTATCCTGGGGCAAAATTCTTTCCCTTTGTGAAAGTATAAACCCAGACAACACGTTATCTGCTAACGAAATAGCATCAAGGAGCAGGCAAAGGAGACACATTCCCATTCGAATCTGGTGAATACGGAAGGAGAAAAGGAGTCATCGGGGCCAGGCAGGTTGGAAACCTAGCAGGGCAAATTCCATGAGATTTTAAGGCTTCGGAACGGAATGGTCCTCCTTGGCTTGATGCTGTGTCGTCTGGGCCTACTGAGGTGGTAGCTCTGCCCTTTTGGCCCTGGGTGGTGCCCTGTTCCGTTGCCCCTGGGCAGAAGCCCTGCTCCCTGAAATCGAAGAGGCAGCTCTGCCCTCTGGAACTGAGGAGGAGGGGGCTTGACCCTGCTCTCCAGACGGTTGCCCTGTGGGGCTACGGTGTCCACTTGGCAGACTGTGCAACGGTAGCTTTCCCCTCAGTGTCACTCTTCCTTTTTTTTGTTCCATGGCTGTCCCTTTCATTCCAGGCTGGCTGTGTTTCTGTTGGTATAAAATCCTCAAAAGCATGTTGGCCTCTGATGCAACTCATGGGGTCCATGCAAGCAGACCCTGAGTCTTGTATAGGTCTTCAATGGATAACGGCATCTCTATTTTCTGCATTCTGCTGAGATGGTTGATGGAGACACGACTCACATAACTCACCTCTTTAGCAGTCAGTTGTCCACCTACATCCTTGGCCGTGTTTTCATGGCACGCTATCTGGATAGGCTGAGAATCTTCCAAATCATCACGGGATGATCTCTTTATCTTAGCAGTTCCGTTGTCGATTTATTTCTCCTCTCCTGCATTTTGCTGCAGCAGAAAGGAGAAATATGGCAACACGTTTAATGCTCTGCTTAGAAATCTTAGCTAAATACGGTCATCACTTAGAAATTCTACTTTGCATCTAAGAGAATGCAGTTTAGCTAAATTCTCTGCCACTTTCTCATAAGGACTGTGAGTCCATGTTTCCAATAACATGTTCACCCTTCCTGTCTGACACCTCACCAGAAGCACCTTTAACATTCATTTTTCTAAGAACATTCTGTTCTTGATATTGGATGTACTCCCTAAGACGACAGGAGTTTTCTCTATAGCTCTCCTGTTTTTTCTGAGAACTTGCCAGAATTTCTCTTAATGTCCATATGTCTACCAATCGCCCCTTCAAGGAGGTGTAGGCTTTTTCTGTCATGTACCTCCTGAAAACTCTGCCAGCATCTCTCTACTCCAGCCTCCCTACTCCAGTGAGAACTCACTATCAAGAGAACAGCATAAGCCATTCATGAGGGATCCACACCCATAACCCAAACTCATCCTACTAGGCCCCACCTCCCAACGCTGCCATGGTGGGCGTCAAACTTCTGCTTTTTTTTTTTTCTTTTTCTTTTCTTGAGATAGAGAGTCGCTCTTTTCGCTAGTTTAGAGTACCGTGGTGCCATTTCAGCTCACTGCAAACTGTGCCTCCAGGGTTCAATGGATTCTCCTGCCTCAGCCTCCCAAGTAGCTGGAACTACAGGCACACATCAACACTTACGGCTAATATTTGTATGTTTTAAGTTAGAGACAAAGATTCATCATGTTAGCCAAACTGGTTTTGAACTCCTGACCTCGGGTGATCTGCCCGCCTGCCTCAGCCTCCCAAAGTGCTGGGATTACAGGCATGAGCCACTGCACCCTGGCGATGGGGGTCAAATTTCAACATGGGCTTTCCTGGAGACAAACCAACCACACACAAACCATACCAATGGCTGTGGACAAATTTCCCCCTCTCTTAACGACGACAGTCGTGTTAGATTAGGGGCCCACCCCACCTCATTATGACCTCATCTGAAATTAACTAATTATATTTGCAATGACCCTATTTCCAAATAAGGTCACATTCTGAGGTACCCAAGGTTAGGACATCAACATATGAATTTTTCAGGAAACACAAAACAAACTATGTGTGTTTTGCCACAATAAAAAATGTCTAACCATCTTTTGTGCAGTAAACTGCTTCAAGGGCATCGATGAAAACATCTCCATGTGAACTTCACTGTCCAGGAAGCTTCTTTCACAACAAAGACCCTAGAAAGCTCTTGACAGTTACAGTTTCTACAGGCATTTGAGCAGCCACTCCCATCTCCTCTGCGCTCCCTGGTATTGCTACTGATGAAATGTTGATAACTACTCGTCCCATGATCCCTTGCAGAGGGTTGTGCGCCACAGTTTACCAGGTGTTACGAATAATACGCTCTATTATAAGATTTGGGAAGTCAAAGATATTTTTTAGTTCTACCAAAAATGGTTGCATGTGTGAAGGGTGAATTTGGGGATGTTTAGGCAGGTAGAAATAATGACTGTGGGAATTTGGGGCAGCGGTGCATGGCGAATGTGGAATCTTTAGGCAGCTGTGTATGGTGATTGTGGAATGTTCGGGCTGGTGTGAATCATGAATGTGGAGA
>JAPYYA010000880.1:34354-46934 GCA_028533165.1 Leontopithecus rosalia
TGTGGAGAGTTTGAGCAGGTGTGACTGGTGAATGTGGAGTGTTTGGGCAGGTGTGACTGGTGAATGTGGAGTGTTTGAGGAGGTGTGACTGGTGAATGTGGAGTGTTTGAGCAGGTGTGACTGGTGAATGTGGAGTGTTTGGGCAGGTGTGACTGGTGAATGTGGAGTGTTTGAGCAGGTGTGACTGGTGAATGTGGAGTGTTTGAGCAGGTGTGACTGGTGAATGTGGAATGTTTGGGCAGGTGTGAGTGGCAAATGCTGAAGGTTTTGGCAGGTGTGAATGGTGAATGTGCGAATGTTCCTGCAGGTGTGAATGAGTGTGCGTGAGTGTTTCTTATGGCCATGGGATTCCCCTACCAATCACCTGCCTCAGGGTTTCGGGAGGCAGAGACATTTGGCAGAGGTTTCCTGCAGTTGCTTGACCAGATACATTTCAGTGGATTCCAATTCTAATATGATTTCCATTATGTCTGTAGGTTTTATGAGACTTGATGATTCTTCATTACTATCTTCTTTACTGATGCTGAACACATATACTTTAATAACACGAGTTCATGATAGGAAATCTAACAAATCTGACTTTCTCATTGACACTGCACCGAAGAACGCGTGAGTTTTGTCTGTTGGACTAGTACTGCCATTCCTGGTAAGGTTCAGCAAGAGATGAGCTTTCCGAGCTTCACTGACTACATCCTACCTTGCAAGGTCCTTGCAGGAATGAAATAAATGATAGTGATAATAGCAGTAAAGACAGTATTAAAAGAAGGCTGGCCTCAGTGGATCACACTTATAATCCCAGCACTTTGGGAGGATGAGGCAGGAGGATTGCATGACCACAGGAGTTATGGACCAGCTTGGGGAACGTGGCCCAACATCCCGCCCCTGTCTACAAAAAGGTTAAAAAAACTTAGTCCACTGTGGCGTCACAGGCCTGTACTGCCAGCTACTAGGGAGTGGGACATGGCAGGATCCCTGGAGCGCAGGAGTTGCAGGCTGCAGTGACCCATGTTAACGTCACTGCACTCCAACCCGGGCAACAGAGTCAGACCCTGTCTGAGAAATAAAAAACAGTCTGAGATAAAGCTAACAGGAGCACTGAGCTGCGTCTGCTCAATATTCATAGGGTGAAGTCTTAACCCCTAGTGCCTCGGAATGTAACTGTATGTGACATAGGTGGGGTCTTTAAAGAGGTAATTAAGTGAAATGGGGTCATTAGAGTGGACCCTGAGGCAATGTGCCTGGTATCCTTATAAGAAGAGGACATGGGGACACAGAGTGTACAGAGTGGGGTGTACAGAGGGAGGACTAAGGCAGACACAGGGAGAAAACAGCCGACTACAGGCAAGGAGGGAGGCCTCAGAAGAAACCAACCCTGCTGACACCTTCATCTCAGAGGTGCAGCCTCCAGAATTGTGAGAAAATACATTTGTGTTGTTTTCATTTAATTTTATTTTTTATTATACTTTAAGTTCTGGGGTACATGTGCAGATTTGTGCTCGTTTGTGTTGTGTAAGCCACCCAGTCGGTGGTATTTTTGGATGGCAGCCTTCACAAACGAATCTAAATACTTTTAACGCCCTTGAGGATTATCATATACATTTTATGTGCTAGTACCCCTGTTCCTGTTACTGATATAATGCCCACATAATGATGCCTGTATCTGAGAAGCTGAGTGGTACTGAGAAAACTTTAAAACCACTTCAGACAGACCTGAAGTGTTGCACTTTAAGTCCATGACCCGTGTGAGAGAACTGATTGTCACTGTCTCTCTCATCCTATTTCCACTACTACAATGCTCTCACAGAATGCTAGGGACCTTCCTCCATTTGAATGATCTCCCAAAATAATTCATTTAGAGGACAGAAAAAAATAAGGTGGGAACTCTCAGAGCTTCCCAAACCCACTCTATTCGTGCCTGCCCCGGCATTCTCTGCCGCCTTCTGCATACGATGCTCCTAAGTGAAGCAGGTCTCTCACCTTAGTTCAGGCTCCCATGATTCCCACCTTCCCAGGGGCTTTGCTTCTGCAATGATCACTCCTGCTTCTAAACCATCCACTGCTCCTTCTATATTGGATCATTCCTGAAGCTAAGGGGGAGCTCACCTTCTTCCCTGATACACTTCTACAGCCACTAATGCATTTATCTGCTGCACCTCAAAACAAAATTGCATGAACTTATACAACCAAATTTACAGAATTCTATGGAAAGGAAAATGAACCAAAACAGCCAGAATAATTCTGAACAATACATTGGGGAGCTCACACTACCTAACATCAAGAGTCAGCATTAATTCTTTAGTAGTAGAGAGTGTGGTATAGGGGAAAAATATCAACAGATCAGAATGGAATCCAGCAATACTATCACAGACCTGGTAAACTGATGTTCAGAAAAGGTGAAAAGTCAATGTAGAAGGATTATCTTTTCGAGAAATTATGTTGCTTTCCTCCAGCATCTTGGTCACTATGTTGATTGTTTTTTTTTATAATTCCCCTGATCCCTTTCCCGTGTTTCTCCTTTGCCCTTCAGCTGCTGTTCTGTGTAAGGGTCTGTCTGTTTCACCACAGTGTGATAGCCCTCACAGCAAGTACCACACATTGTTGGTTGGTCTCATTTCCAGCATCGCAGATATTTGCTGTAACGTGGCAGGCAGTTTGAGGATGCTTCTTTTCAATCCTAAACTTGAGGTTTATAGCTGGAGTATCTTTGCCCACTTTGAAACATTTTGGACGTTTCGGAGTGCAGCTGCAGTTGTTGTAATGATTGTCAGGGGCTACTTGCACTGGGGGACTGAGTGTTACAGGGAGGCAAACGTCTTTTTCCAGAGTCTTCAATAAACTGGAGTTTCCATACATGTCGCACCCTGTAGACAGAGGGAGGCCTGTATGTTGCTTCATCTGGTCACTGATAAAACTTATCGACTTCTTCAGAAATCACATCACTGCAGGGCATTCCACTCGTGGATTCCACTCCATCACCACATTCCACTATCCGTTTGCTTTGTATCTGTGCATTCCTGGGGAAAACAGAGTAAGGGGAATCCAAGTGACCTGTGAACGTGCTCACTCCCAGGATAAGCTGTCAGCTGACGGGGAAACTTAAGCGGGAGATGTTGGTAGCGTGATCTCTCATGAGTTGGTGAACACACTGGCTGTGCCCGTTCCTGTTTCTGCTGTTGCAGGTGTATCTCCCTCACCAGGCTCCCAGGTCCTTCCTGGAAGTTTGGAAAAAATACCCAGTGGATCTCTGTGTCCTCGGGTTGGAACAGAGAACCTCACATACAGAAGGAGGGCAGGGAACACATGTGGAACTGTAGTGGTCTCTACATTGTTCGATGGCAAAATCCTGAGTTACAGTGATGAGCAACGTGGATGTCAGTGGATGTGAGGGGAATGCCACAGGACTCTGCTTCAGGAGCTGTGCAGCAGAGTGAGATGCAGCAACCTGCAGTACTGATCTCAGTTATGCCCTTTAAGAGTCCCGGATGTAAGTAGCCTATTCAATAGGGTTTCTCTCTCTCTCTCTCTCTCTCTCTCTCTCTCTCTCTCTCTCTCTCTCTCTCTCTGTGTGTGTGTGTGTGTGTGTGTGTGTGTGTGTGTGCATGCACACGGGCACATGTGTGTGTGAGTGGGTGGAGAGAGACTGAGAGGTTTGAGTTTGAAGACCTACATCATGGAAGTGTTGTGACTAGCAAGTCGGTATCTCGGAGAGCAGGATGTGAGGCTGGAGACCCTGGGAAGAGGTGATATGAGATCTCAAATCCAAAGGCAGTGTACAGGAAGAACGTCTTCATCTTGAGGAGGACCCCAGTCTTCTCTGAAGGCCTTCAAGGGACTGGATGCAGCCCACCCACATTGGGGAGGGCAAATAGGTTTACCCAAAGCTTCCTGATTTAAATGCTACTTCTCATGTGAAGAAAACAGTTCACAAGACATGTACTATGGTCAAAGTGAACGTTTCTCATGCGTCGTGGCCTAGCAAAGTTGACACATCAGATTTCCCTTCATGGCCATCTGAGACAAATCCTATTAATGATGAACGTCTATCTGATGAAGGCCAGTGACTTCCTAACTAAGATTCTGTATTAACCATTTTTATCCAGCCCAAGCTCAGCGTAACTCAGGGTCAGCACAAGTCTGGCCAGGAAACTGAAGCTGAAGCTGAAGCTGACGTGAACGCCTTCCAGGGATGAGGCACTGATCGGTTAGTCAGGACGTATATGTAAGAACAGTCCCAGAGGGCACAGGTGATACCCCTGGGCACCAAGAGTTTACCCTTGTTAGGCCAACCCCAGCATGACACACAGTCCTCAGGCAGGAGCCGGCCAAGGCCCCCAGTGTGGCCTCCTACTGAGGGACCTTTCCCTCTAGGGTTCCTCTTCCAGTCCAAACAATTGATTTGCATCTTTGGTTTAGGGAACTGTCAAAAGGAGGTCAGTTCAGGGTGGTCATTGACACCAGTTCCTCCTCTTCACAAGCATGGATCACATCCCTAGGTGTTCTGGGTGGGATGTTCAGGAGCTTGGTCACGGCTGCTGTCCCATAGTTGCAGCTTGGTCAAGTATAATCTTAGGTTCAGGATTCAGTGCGATTTTAAAATTGGCCATAGAGTAAGACTGTGGGATCCCAACAGGCAGAGAGATCCACCATCTGTACTGTGACTGAGTATCTCCGCTTCAATGTTGTACTGTTGGTCTAGGGACACACAACTGACACGATGCTGATCTTGACTTTGCTGCATCTGCAAGTGATCAACCACTTCAATCCATCTGGGCTCAGACTTCTTACCCAGCAAATTTATGAATATATGACAAGCCGAAATAACAGCCGCTCTGGCGATCCTTGTGGCCCTATTAGCCACCACAGGGCTGTTTAGCCACTGTGTGAGCTCTTGACACACTGTGATATTGAGTTGTGTGGTGTTGCCTGAACAGAATAGACTTATTCTTCATGACCTCACAGACAGCAAGCTAGTTTTCAGTACGTACTGCTGACATAGGCTTGGCCTTGTCACACCTCGGCTATTTACAAATCAGCTTCAGAATCCATGCCGTGTCTGATACCAGCTACACTGTGATTTAATTTACATATTTAAATCAAATAAATTTCTGAAGTCAAATCCTTTTTAAAAGGTGGCTTGATATTCCTGCTTGAATTCCCAAAGCAGTTATCACATATGAGAGATGCAGTTGTAAAGAAAAATGGAATGAAAATACCTGAAATGTTAAAGGGATTAAGGAATGATAACAAGGAAATTTATCTGCAGTGTAATGCCTGCTACCTATGTTATTTCATTTATTCTTCATAGCAAGTATTTAGTGTAAATATTCTAATTTCTACTTTAGAAATGGGGAAACGGTCCCCCAGGTTATAGGTATCTTACCCACTATCTCAAGGCCAGTGTGCGAGAGGCAGGATGGAATCCCATGGCTGTGTCAAGCCGTAGCCTATAAGGAGACAGTGTAGGTGGAATCCAAGTAATTTTTCTTCAGTAAGGTGCTCTGGTTACTTTTCCCTTCCTTCTACCTAGGCACTAGTTCTTTCATTCAGCTCTATAGCCTAGGGAATGCTCACCTATTTCGTGACAAATGGAACAACCTAAGAAAGGATGCAGATGCATCTGCATCTGCATCTGCATGTAAGAGGTATGTACAGGAAGGAAGGAAGGAAGAGGCAGGGGGATTCCATGGCCTCTACGGGCATGCCACCCTCCATGTGTTCAGCTAGGCAGAAGCTCTCTGAACCCTGTCCTTTTGGGTTTTGATGGAAGTTTTCATTATATAGATGTGACTGATTAAACTGTAGGCCTGCCATTGGCAATGGGATTAACCTCAGCCCCTCTTCCTGTCCTGAAGGTTGGGGATGGGGCTGAGAGAGCTTACGCTCTAATCCCTTATCCTAGAGCTACATAGGAGCTCCCAGCCGTGAGTCAACTCTCTACCATACAAAAAGACATCACTATGTGGAGTTTCAAAAATTGTAGGAGTTGTATGACAGTAAGCAGAGTCCAGCACCAAATATATATTTCACAGTATCACACAAGTGCATACCAGCTCAATCAGAATGCAAAGTTGCAAAAATGATACTATTCTGCATTCAGACAGAGTCTCATTCACCCAGGCTGGAGTTGCAGTGATGTGAACACGACTTCCTGCATCCTCCACCTCCAAGGCTCAAGGGATCCTCCTACCTCAGCCTCCAGAGTAGCTGGGACTACATCTACAAAAATACATGCACACATTCATGCATTCATTCATTCATTCATTTTGGTAGACAGGGCGTTTTGCTATGTTGTCCAGGCATGTGTCAGTCTCCCAAGCTCAAGCAGTCATCCTGCCTCAGGATCCGATGTACTGGGATTACAGGCATGAGCCAGTGCACCCAGCCAAAATTTCTACTAGCATCTAATATGTGAAAATAAATGACCTTTTGTGCAATCCTTCTTTGGCGAAAGCTGGAAAACTTTATTGAGATTTTTAAAAAGTCAAATATCTCAGATAAATTCAGGTTGCATTCTTTCACCTTCTTTTCATTTCAACCTGCGGTTGAAACGCACTTCCCCTGCAACAGAAACATAACAGGAGGGAACATTACTAGCAGAACTGTATTCAGATGAAATTAAAGGTATGCAAAGGACACCAAAGTTGTAGTTTTATAAACTGGACTATAACCAGAAACCTAAGAGTCACCCTACAGCTAACATTCAACTAGACCTCTGCAGAGACTTGGAAGATACACTTCCAAGCATATATATTAGCAACATTTTTTTCTTTTTGAGACGGAGTTTCGCTCTTGTCACCCAGGCTGGAGTGCAATGGCGCGATCTCGGCTCACCGCAACCTCCGCCTCCTGGGTTCAGGCAATTCTCCTGCCTCAGCCTCCCGAGTAGCTGGGATTACAGGCACGCGCCACCATGCCCAGCTAATTTTTGGTATCTTTAGTGGAGATGGGGTTTCGCCATGTTGATCAGGATGGTCTCCATCTCTTGATCTCGTGATCCACCCACCTCGGCCTCCCCAAAGTGCTGGGATTACAGGCTTCATTAGCAACATTTTTAAACACACCCTGCTTTTAGTGCTAGAAGGAAACCAAAAGACAGTCCTAGGTCAGAACACATGAAATCAAGCGAACCCATTAAAAGCGGCTTAAAGTACACAGCAAACATTGTGTAGAGTTTTACTCAAGATACAACCAGAACACAACAATACCTAAGCTACAGAAGGAAATTGTGAAAAATGTATAATTAATGTTTTGGCTTGAAACTATGTTCCGGATGTCCACTAGACTCCTGCAAATGGTCTGAAAACTATGTTTTGAGAAAACAGCTAATATCACATTAGGAAATACATAAGTGAAATGAATAGAAAGGACAGTATGGCATTTGTTTTTTCTCTGTTATGCACAAGTGCAATCGTATTGCTTTGGACTAGTTTGCCCTTCTATCTTCTGTTTTAACATGCAGTAAACTTTTGCATCTAGTTTTTGCCTATGGTCCAAATGTCAATCTGAATGATGACATATTTTTCACCAGAAAGTATTCCCATTAGTATAATCACTTAAATCGCCATGTAAGTGTTAGGGTATCACCATCGTGACTGATATTGCAATGTGGAAATTATACACACCATAAACAGTGTGGCAAAAAGAAAGAAATGGAGAGGAAAATGAAAACAGAGAGTAAGACATCTGCAAAAGCTAAATATTTCCTTCTAAAAGTAACTGTTTTTGAAGGACAACTGGCAAATTTCACAAGATCTTCCACGGTCTTTCTATGTTCAGATATTCAGGTACTGCAGGGATATATTAAATAATGTAGGTGTTCCTAGAGTATCGACTATTTCATCCTTGAAAACATTAGTGCTCAAGAATGCATTCCCTTTCAATTATGCCCTACATTCAAAACCTGTGGCTTACGCATATTCTCTGTGGTGCTTTTTCCATTTTCTTCAAGATTGTTTAAAGTACTGGATGCTCTCTTCCTGGCTATCTCCCAAAACACCAATCTATTACATTAATTACCTTTGAATTAGTTTTCCTTTTGGTAATGATTTGTACCTTTCATTTACTGCCTGTTTCCTTTTCCCTTAGGTTTATTCTCTGTCCCTTTTATTTCTCAGTGTTATTTTCTTATAGCCTGTAAGTTTCTATCTATTTTAATAGGATATGCATTTAGTGTTACAACTGTCCTAATACAATTGAGGCTTGTTCAGTAGGCTTCTGGAAATCATCTACAAACTATTTTAAACGTAAATAGTCTAAGGAAGTTCTTTAACAGAGGCAGAAATCTGTAATATAGAACCTCTGCTATAGTTAGAGGTGATTCTACCATATGTGTCTTCACTCTAATTACACACGGTAGCTCATGAAGACTGACAGGAGGACAGGAAGCATGCTTAGCACAGGCATCTTACAACCAGCTTGAGCATCACTGAGCTACATGCATGCTCCCGATTTCTTTCCTGGGCCACAAAAACCTGACTGTCTCTTTCCATTTTATTATTCGGTCATTAAAGGCTTGACTGCTGGAAGAATGTAAAATGCAATCATTGGGTCTGGCCAATGATTTGCAAATCCTTTGCAGATGTCTTACTCTCTGTTTTCATTTTCCTCTCCATTTCTTTCTTTTTGCCACACTGTTTATGGTGTGTATAATTTTCGCATTTTAACATCAATCACGATGGTGATACCCTAACACTTACATGACGATTTAATTGATTATACCAATGGGAATACTTTCTGGTGAAAAATATGTCATCATTCAGATTGACATGAGGACTATAGGCGAAAACTAGATGCAAAAGTTTACTGCATGTTAAAACAGAAGATAGAAGGGCAAACTAGTCCAAAGCAATACGATTGATTGCACTTGTGCACAATAGAGAAAGGTGTGAGGAGGTGGCTCACACCTGGAATCCCAGTACTTTTTGAGGCTGAGGTGGGTGGATCACCTGAGGTCAGGAGCTTGAGACCAGCCTGACCAACATGGTGAAACCCGTCTCCATAAAAATACAAAAATTAGTAGGGCATGGTGGAATACACCTGTAATCCCAGCTACACAGGAGGCTGACGCATGAGAATCGCTTAAACCCACAGGCACAAGTCGCAGTGAACAGAGATTAGACCACTGCAATCCTGCCAGGGTGACAGAGCGAGACTCCCTCTGGAAAAATAAATGCAATCATTGTTTCAAAGCCTGAGAGAATTCAGAATTTGACAGAAACCAAAAACACTTGTGAAGGTCTTCATACAGGGAAACTAACATCAAGCAGAGTGCCCGCTCATTATCTTAGGAGCAATGAAACCTCAACATAGATACTATAATTGGACTTAAGCTGATTGATATGATAAACAAATCATGAAAATCGGAAAATCTTTGTATTCTCTTCAATAGAACCAGAGCACGCACAAATCAGCACTGAAATGGATTTTAACTTACCTGACTTTAATCTATCTGCATTCACTACTTTCAATAAAAGCAAAAATGGGTGTAGGATTTACGTGATTTGCCAAAATCTCACAGAGTATGTTAGAGCTGCTACTGGCATCCTTCAGGGATCAGTATATTTCATACAAAGTGGGATTACAAATGTACTATATATTTGTAAAAAGGAGGAATTAGAAAACAGTCTGAAAGTGTTAGCTCTTGGCTGTACTAGAAGAAAATGCTTTCCTCTTTGATGATTCAATATGACTTTGACCCAATTTCTGTCTGTACCTGATAGTGTTTCCGTTTTGCAGTCAGGCTTCTGGGGTCTGAACAACCCTCCAAAGAAAGCCTGCATTTGAACTCTGTTTTTCAAGGGGCAGTAAATGTTCTCTCTTTTTATTATCAAAAGTCTAATATTGTAGAATACAGAAAGCACGTCATTTTGAATCTTAATGGATAACATACCTCCTTCTGGCAGAATCTTCCCCTGGACATCAGGACCATCTCCGCATTCAATCCCAGTCTTTGACAGAGACAGCTCCTGGAGATCAGCTACCAGGCCAGGCACTAACAAATACAAAAGATATCAACAGCAGCAGTTAAACAAGAATGATAAATAAAGAAATGATCCTATGTTTTTCCTCAGTGGTATACAATGAAAGCCTGTAGGCTACTGTGGTAATAAAAGCAATGCAAAGAGGTCCTGCCTTTGTCTTCCTGTATTATGGGATCTTATCTTAAGTGACAATGTGAGGACAAATCACACCACACCTACATTTCCCATACTTTACCATTGTGTATTATCAACACACAGCTACCTAGGACATCTGAAGCATGTCAGCTACCTAGGACATCTGAAGACTGCCCCACGGATAGCATTTTAATCAAAACTTAAACGTAATTTTTCTGCAGGAGTACATCAATGCATTGGTGGGCCTATGACAAATCTTACAATCCTGACTCTCATGACCTGTTGAGGTACCTTGAAAAGGTTGGGGCACATGGACACAGGGAAGGGAGTAGCGCACATTGAGGTCTATTGGGGGAAATAGGGGAGGGACAGCGGGCTGGGGGGGAGCGGGGGAGGGATGGCCTGGGGAGAAATGCCAAATATGGGTGAAGTGGGAGAAGGCAGCAAAACACACTGCCACGTGTGTACCTATGCAACTATCTTGCATGTTCTGCACATGTACCCCAAAACCTAAAATGCAATAAAAATTAAAATTAAAATTTAAAAAAATGAATAAATAAATACATAAATAAGACAAGGTTGGGGTTAAACTTAATTAAACTAATGCTTAGCTCCAAAGCTCTTATACATGACTCTCTATATGGTCATTAAGAAAAAAAGTATGCTACATAACGGCAAAATCACTGTCTTCCAGTGAGAGTACAAGGAATGGAGTGCAAAGAAGTTAATGGGCATTGTTGAGCATCATATTCTGGAAGCCCCTCAAGAGTGAATTGCTAAAATTATCTAGGGGCCAAATCTTAGTTCAAAAATGCTATCGTTGAGGAAACAATTTTGTTTCATGAGAATCTTATCGGTCATTCTTTGAGATTTCTAATTATAAAAGTATTGAAACTACTTTTAAAAGCCCCTTCAAAATCCTACTAATATAGTTACCTGTATGCCAGTGTCCTAAATTATCCAGCTTTTACCATACTGTCAAAAATACACATCAGTGGAATCAGTGGCTGTCATTCATTGAGCTCTTTTCTGGAGTTGCTACCCTGCTTCACCGAACTGCGTTTTGTCCTGAGCCAATACTGAAGTACCTTACGGTACAGACACTTTTAAGTATTAAGTATTTTTAAGCAAAATCATTCACATTTTCTAACATAGATGATGGGCAGGATGTAAACTTTGGAAGAAAAATACGAATTCCTTCTCCATGAGTCAAGTGTTCTTGGTAAGTCTCAATCTCAGAGCCTCAGTTTTCTTATTTACTTTTAATATATTTATTTACGCATTTTTGGAAATGGATTCTCCCTCTGGCACCTAGCTGAAAGTGCAGTGGTGCAGTCTTGGCTCACTGCAACCTCTGCCCACAGGCTCAAACGATTCTCCTGCCTCAGCCTGCTTAGTAGCTAGAATTACGGGGGCGTATCACCTTGCCCAGCTAATTTTTGTATTCCTAGTGGAAACAGGGTTTTTCCATATTGGCCAGGCTGGTCTCGGATTCCTGACCTCAGGTTATCCACCTGCCTCAGCCTCCCAAAGTGCTGGGATTACAGGCGTGAGCCGCTGCACCTGGCCTCCGTTTTCTTATTTATAAAATGAGGCTAAAATCCTTTTGCAAATGAGCTGTATTCAGGGTGTTATAACGTAGGGTGACTGGGCACTCCACATGCTATTAAAGGGTGCTTACAACACTGTGGACACCATGGCTGAGAAGATCACACTGCAACATCCTAAGAAGGTCAAATTAAAAGGCTGATATAATGTATATTTTCATACAACGAATTAAACGGTTTCATCTGATTTGGGAAGGACTGTATTTTCAGGCATACGAAATGCATCTCAGAGAAAGAGAGAAGATTCATCATATCTAGGGACCACAGGAAGCTGCAAACTGTACCCATCACTTTTCCAGCCGACTCTCAGCAAAAGTTTGAGATCCTTTCCTAATGTTTTCTTTCCTCCTGTTACTAGTCATGGCATAAGGCATGATGCACACATAGGCCTCCTCCCCCCATAGAAATTGTTTCTTTCCCTTCACAGCACCTTCAATCTGAGCTGCACCCTGATCTTCTCTCTTCTGACCAGGTGTAGGATTCCGACTTTCAGCTGCTGTTTCTTCTTGTTGAGGTTCTGGCACACTGGGCTCCTGGGACAAGAGGGGTGTGTGTGTGTGTGTGTGTGTGTGTATGTGTGTGTGAAGATAAAAAATTTTCTCATCAATGCATGTCAATATTAAGAATATACAGATTACACAGATACTTCTGATCATAAGCGTGTTTAAAGACATGCTTCAACACTACCCCAACACTAATCCACATATTTATTCTTCATAAAGTGACTCTTCGGTTTTTTACTCTAATACGGTTATCATCAACAGCTTGGACAGCCATTTAATTTACATTGGGTTGAATGTGTATAAGCTGGTATGAAAAAGCATGAGGAGAAAGTCACCAGTCAAATCAGGGAAAACC
>JAPYYA010000887.1:0-14234 GCA_028533165.1 Leontopithecus rosalia
GAATTCCCTTGCCTAGAATTGCCTAAAATTGCCTTGGATGGAATTGCCTTGCCTAAAATTGCCTAAAGTTGCCTTGAATTGCCTTGCCTTGCTTGGCCTGGCCTGTAATTGCCTTGCCTGTTATTGCCTTGCCTTGTGTTTCTTGTCTGAAATTGCCTTGCCTTGCCTTGTCTTGCCTTTCCTGGAGTTGCCTTGCCTTTCTTTTCCTGGAACTACGTTGCCTGGAATTGCCTTGCTTAGGATTGCCTTGCCTGAAATTGCCTTATCTGGAATTCCTGGAATTGCCTTTCCTGGAATTGCCTTTTCGGGAATTGCCTGGAGCTGCCTTGCATGGAATTGCCTGAAATTTCTTTCCTAGAATTGCCTGGAATGGCTTTCACTGCAGTTGCCTAAATTTGCCTTGCCTGGAATTGCCCTGCCTCAAGTGACCTGAAATTTCCTTGCTTGGAATTGCCTTGCCTGGAATTGCCTTGCCTGAAATTACCTTGCTTAAAATTGTCTTGCCTTGATTTTCCTGGAATTCCTTTGCCTTCCCTTGTATTGCCTTGCCTTACCTTGCCTGGAATTGCCTTACGTTGCCTTGCCATGCCTGGGATAATTGCTTTGCCTGAATTGCTTTTTCTGGAATTGCTTTGAATTGCCTTGCGTGCAATTGCCTGTAATTGTTCTTCCTGTAATTGCCTAGTATTACCTACACTGGAATTGCCTGGGATTGCAGTACCTGGAAGTCCCTTACCTGGAATTGTCTGGAAATGCCTTGCCAGAAATTGACTTGCCTGGAATTTCATTTCCCAAAATTACCTTGCCTGAAATTGACTTTAGTTGCCCTTCCTGAAATTGCCTTACCTGGAATTCTCTGGAAATGCCTTGCCAAAAATTGCCTTGCCTGGAATTTAATTTCCTAGAACTGCCTTGCCTGGAATTGCCTGAAGTTTGCCTTTCCTGGAATTGTCTTTTCAGGAATTGCCTTGAATTGCCTGGCCTTTCCTGGAATTGCCTTGCTTTGACTTGCCTGGAATTTCTATGACTGTAATTGACTTGCCTTGCCTTGCCTTGCGTTGTCTGGAACTGCGTTTTCTGGGATTGCCTTATCTGGGATTGTTTTACCTAGGATGGCCTTCCCTGTAATTGTCTTGCCATAAATTTCCTGGAATTCCCTTTCCTGGAATTGCCTCGCCTAGAATTGCCTGCAATTGCCTTTCCTGGAATTGCATCACCTAAAATTGCCTGCAATTGCCTCACTTGGAATTGCCTGGAATTGCCTTTCCTGGACTTGCCTGGAATTGCCTTCACTGGAATTGCCTGAAATTGCAGTGCTTGGAATTACCTTGCCTGGGATTGAAGTGCTTGAAATTATCTTTACTGGAATTGCCTGGAATTGCCTTGCCTGAAATTTTCTTGCCTGGAATTTCCTTACCTGGGATTGCCTGGAATTTCCTTGCCGGAATTTTATTAGCTCTAATTGCCTTGCATTGAATTGCCTGGAGTTGCCTTCCCTGGAATTGCCTAGAATTGCCTTGAATTGCCTTGGCTTGCCTGAAATTGCCTTGCTTGGCCTTGCCTGTAATTGCCTTGCCTTGCCTGTAATTTCCTTCGCTTGCCTTGCTTGCTTGGAATTGCCTTGCCTTGCCTTGCCTTGCCTGGAAGTTTCATGCCTGAAATTTACTTGCCTTTCCTTGCCTTGCCTTGAACTGCCTTGCCTGAGATTGCCTTGCCTGGGATTGCCTTGCATGGAATTGCCTTGCCTGAGATTGTCTTGCCTGGGATTGCCTTGCCTGGAATTGCCTTGCCAGAATTTTCCTTGAATTTCCTTGCCTAGAATTGTCTTCCTGGAATTGCTTGGTAATACCCTTTCTGGAATTGCCTTGCCTTGCCATGCTTGGAATTGCCTTTTTTTACCTGGCCTTTTCTTTCCAGGAATTGTCTTGCCTTGCCTTGCCTTGCCTTGACTTGGCTGGAATTTCATTACATAGAATTGCCTAGCCTGAAATTGCTTGGAATTGCCTTGTCTTGCTTTACCTTACCTGCAGTTGCCTTGCTTTGCCTTGCCAGTAATTGCCTTGCCTTGCCTGTAATTGCCTTGCCTTGCCTTGCTTGTCTGGAGTTGCCTGAAAATTCCGTGCCTGGAATTGACTTGCCTCTCCTTGCCTCATTTGAAACTGGGTTGCCTGATATTGCCTTCTCTGGGATTAAATTGCCTCGATTTGCCATGCCTGGAATTGGGTTGCCAACATTTTTCTGGAATTGTTTTGCCTGGAATTGCATTGCCTTGCCTTGCCTTGAGTTGACTTGCCTTGCCTTGCCTGGAATTGCCTTGCCTTTCCTTGCCTGGAATTGCCGTGCCTTTTCTAGAATTGTCATACATTGCCTTGCCTGAAATTGGCTTGGCTTGCCAGAAATTGCCTTGCACTGCCTTGCCTGGAATTGCCTTGCCTTGCCTTTTCTTGTGTGTAATTGCCTTGTCTTGTCTTGCTTTCCTGAAATTGCCATGCCTTGTCTTGCCTGGAATTGAAATGCATGGGTTTTCCTTGCCTTGTCTTGCCTTGCCTGAAACTGCGTTGGCTGGAATTGCCTTGCCTAGCCTGGCCTGCAATTGCCTGCCTTGCCTTGCCTGGGATTGCCTTGCCTGTAATTGCCTTGCCTGAAATTGCCTTGCCTTGCCTTGCCTTGACTGGAATTGACTTGCTTTACCTTGCCTTGCCTTTCCAGTAATTTCCTTACCTTACCTTGCCCTACATTGCCTTGCATTGGCTGAAATTCCCTTGCCTTGCCTTGCCTTGACTTGACATGTTTTGCCTTAGCTTTAATTTATTTTCCTTTCCTGGAATTGCCTTGCCTTGCCTTGCCTGGAATCACCTTTCCTTTCCTTGTGTGGAATTGCCTGGCCTTGCTTTGCCCAAAGTTTCTTTGCCTGGCCTTGCCTGGAATTGCCTTGCATTGACTAGCCTGGAATAGTCTTGTCTTGCCTTGCCTTGCCTGGAATTGCCTTGCCTTGATTTTCCTGGAATTGTCTTGCCTGGATTTGCTGTGCCTGGTATTGCGTTTCTTTTCCATCCCTGGAATTGCCTTGACTTTCCCTGCCTGAAATTGCCTTGCCTTGCCTGAAATTGCCTTCTTTTATTTTGCATGGAATTGCCTGGATTTGCCTTTCATTGACTGGACGATGCTTGCTTTTTCTTCCTCGAGTTGCCTTTCTTGCCTTGCCTTGCCAGAAATTTCCTTGTCTTTTTTTGCTTGAAATTGCCTTGCCTTGCCTTGTATTTCTTGGAGTTTCCTTGCCTTGCATTGCCTGTAATTGTCTTGCCTTTCCTTGCCTTGCCTGGAATTGCCTCTCCTTGCCTTGCCTTCAATTGCCTTTCCTTGCCTTCTCTGGAATTGTGTTTCCTTAACATGCCCGGAATTGCATTGCCTTGCCTTTCATGGAATTGCCTTGCTTGCCTTTCCTGAAATTGCCTTGACTTGCCATGTCTTGCCAGAAATTGCCTTGCCTTGCCTTGTCTGGAATTGCCTTACTTTTCCTTGACTGGAATTGCCTTGTTTTGCCTTTTCTGGAATTGCCTTTCCTTGCATTGCCTGGAATTGCCTTTTTTTGCCTTGCCGTGATTTTCTTGCCTGGAATTACCTTGCTTTGAATTACCTTGACTTGCCCTGCCTTGCCTTGCCGGGAGTTTCCTTGTCGTGCCTGGAATTACCTTGCCAGGAATTGCCTTGCCAGAAATTGCCTTGCCTAGAATTGTTTTTCCTGAAATTGCCTTATTTGGAATTTTCTGCAATTACCATGCCAGGAATTGCCTTGCCTGGAATTTTATTAACTGGAATTGCCTTGCCCGAATTTGCCTTGCCTGGAAGTGTCTTGACTGGAATTGCCTTGCCCGGAATTGTCTTGCCAGGGAATGCCTTGCCTGAAATTTTATTACTTGGAATTGCCTTACCTGGCATTGCCTGGAATTGCCTTGCCTAAAATTCCATTTCCTGGAATTGCCTACAATTGCCTTGTCTTGCCTTCTCTTGCCTGGAATTGCCATGCCTTGCCTTGTTTTGCCTTGAATTGCCTTGTCTTGACTTCCTTGTTATTGACTTGCCTTGGCTTGCCTTGCCTGTAATTGCCTTGCCTTCCCTTGCCTTGCTTGCCTGGAATTGCCTTCCCTTGCCTGGAACTGTGCTGCCTGGAATTGGCTTTACTTGCCTTGCCTTGTCTGGAATCTTCTTGCTTTGCCTTGCCTTGAGTTGCCTTTCTTTGACTTGCCTTGCCTGGAATTGCATTGTCTTCCCTTGCCTACAATTGCCTTGCCTGGAATTGTCTTGACTTGCCTTTTCTTGCCTGGAATTGCCTTGCCTTATCTTGCCTTTTCTTGCAAGAAATTGCCTCACCTTGTGTTGCCTAGCCTTGTCTGGAATTACCTTGCCTTGTCTTGATTTGTCTGGAATTGCCGTGACTTACTTTGCCTTGCCTGCAATTGCCTTGCTTTGTGTTGACTGAAATTGCCATGCCTTGCCTTGCCTGGATTTGTTTTGGATTTCCTCGCTGTGCCTCGCCTTGTCTTGCCTTGCCTCAAATTGACTTGCTTAGCCTTGCCTGGTATTTTCTTTCCTGGAAATGCCTTAATTTGCCTTGCCTGTAATTGCCTTGCCTTGCCTTGTTTTGACTTGCTTGCCTGGAATTGCCTTGCCTTGCCTTGCCTTGCCTGAAATTGCCATAACTAGAATTGACCTGACTTGCCTTACCATGCTTGGAACTGTGTTGCCTGGAATTGCCTTGCCTGGAATTGTCTTGCCAGTAATTTTTTGGAATTGCTTTGCCTAGAATTGCCTTGCCCGAAATTGCCTTGTTTAGCCTTGCCTGGTATTGCCTTTGCTAGAATTGCCTTGCATTGCCTTGCCTGTAATTGCCTTGCTTTAACTTGCCTTGCCCTGCCTTGCCTGGAATTGCCTTTACTTGCCTTGACTTCCCTGGAATTGCCTTGCCTCGCGTTGCCTGGAATTGCCTTTCATGGAATTGTCTTCACTTGCCTTGCCTTTCCTGGAATTGTCTTGCCTTTCCTTGCCTTGCCTGGAATTGTCTTGCCTTTCCTTGCCTTGCCTGGCATTGCATCACCTTTCCTTCCTTGGAATTGATTAAACTTGCCTTGCCTTGCCTGGAATTCCTTTCCTTGTTTTGCCTTCAATTGCCTTTCTTTGCCTTTTCTGGAATTGTGTTGCCTTGATTTGCCTGGAATTGCCTTGCCAGGAATTGCCATGCCTTGCCTTGTTTTGCCTAAAATTTCCTTGCCTTTTCTTGCCTGTTATTGCCTTACCTTGCCTTGTCTTGCCTGTCATTGCCTTGCCTTGCCTTGTCTTGCTTGCCTGTCATTGACTTGCCTCGCCTTGCCTGGAATTTCCATGACTGAAATTGCCTTGCCTTGACTGAAAATGTGTTACCTGGAATTGCTTTTACATGCGTTGCCTTGCCTGGAATGGCCTTGCTTTTCCTTGTCTTGTCTTGCCTAGAGTTACCTTTCTTTGCCTTGCGTTGCCTGAAATTTCCTTGCCTTACCTTGTCAGGAATTGCCTAACCTTGCCATGCCTTGAATTGCCTCCTGAAATCGCCTTGCATTAATTTGCTTGAAATTGACTTGTTTGTTTTGCCTGGAATTGCATTGCTTTCTTTTTATTGGAATTGCCATGCCTTGTATTTCCTTGCCTGGAATAGCCTTTCCTTGCATTGCCAGAAACTGCCTTACCTTGCCTTACCTGTAATTGCCTTTCCTTGTCTTTTCTTTCCTTCCCTTGCCTCTCCTGGAATTGCCATGCCTTGTATTGCCTTGCCTGGAATAATTGCCTTGCCTGAAATTGCCTTTCTTGCAATTGCCTGGAATTTCTTTCCTAGAATTGCCTGGAATTGCTTACACTGGAGTTGCCTAAATTTGCCTTGTGTGGAATTGCCTTGCCTGGAGTTGCTTGGAATTGTTTTGCCTGGAATTGCCATACCTGAAATGTCCTTGCCTGGAATTTCCTTGCCTTGCCATTCCTGTAATTGCTTTGCCTTGCTGTGTCTTGCCTGAAATTGCCTTGGATTGCCTTGCCTTGCTTTGCCTTGCCTTGCCTTGCTTTGCCTTGCCTTGCTTTGCCTTGCCTTGCCTTTCCTTGCTTTGCCTTGCCTTGCTTTGCCTTGCCTTAACTTGCCTGGAATTGGATTGCCTTGTGTTACCTTGCCTGGAATAATTGCCTTGTCTGGATTTGCCTTTTCTGAAATTGCCTTGAATTGCCTTGTGTGGAATTGCCTGAAATTGGCTTTCCTGGAATTGCCTGGAATTGCCTACACTGGAATTGTCTGGGATTGCAGTTCCTGTAATTAGGTTGCCTGAAATTGCCTGGAATTGCCTTGTCTGGAATTGCCTGGAATTGTCTTGAAATGCCTTTCCATTTCTGGAATTGCCTTGCTTGGCTTCGCCTATACTTGCCTTGCCCTGCTGTAATTGCCTTGCCTTGCCTTCCTTGCCTGGAATTGCCTTGCCTTGCCTTGCCTTGCCTTGCCTTGCCTTGCCTTGCCTTGTCTTGCCTTGCCTTGCCTTGCCTTGCCTTGCCTGGAATTTCCATCACTGGAATTGCCTTGCTTTGCCTTGCCTTGCCTTGTCTGGAACTGCATTTCCTGGAATTGCCTTACCTGGGACTGTTTTACCTAGGATTGCCTTGCCTAGAATTACCTTGCCAAAAATTTCCTGGAATTGCCTTGCCTGGAATTGCCTTTCCTGGACTTGTCTGGAATTGCCTTCACTTGAATTGCCTGGGACTGCTGTGCTTGTAATTACCTTACCTGGGATTTCAGTGCTTGGAATTACCATGCCTGGAATTGCCTTAAATTGCCATGCCTTTTCTGGAATTGTTTTGCTTGGCTTTGCCTATAATTGCCTTGCCTTGCCTGTAATTGTATTGCCTTGTTTTGCTTGTCTGGAATTGCCTTGCCTTGCCTTGCTGTAATTGCCTGCTTTCCTTGCATGGGACTGCCTTGCCTGGAATTGCCTTGCCTGGAATTTCTTGACTTGCCTTGCCTTGCCTAAAATTGACTTGTCTTATGTTGTTTTGCCTTTCCAGAAATTTTCTTATCTTACCTTGCCTTAAATTGCCTTGCACTGGCTGGAATTGCCTTGCCTTTCCTTGCCTTGACTTTCTTTGCCTTAGCTTTAATTTTCTTGCCTTGCCTGGAATTGCCTTGCCTTGACTTGCATTGTCTTGCGTGGAATCGCCTGGCCTTGCCTACCTAAAATTGCTTTGCCTTGCCTTGCCTGGAATTGCCTTGCATTGACTTCCCTGGAATAGCCTTGTCTTGCTTTGCCTTGAATTGCCTTGACTTGCCTGGAACTGCCTTGCCTGAAATTGCTGTGCTAAGAATTGCCTTTCTTTACCTTTCCTTGACTGGAATTGCATTGTTTGGAACTTCCGGTCACGAAATTGACTTCCCTTGCCTTACCTTGCCTTTCATAAAATTGCTTGCAGGAATTTCCTTGCCTGGAAATGCCTTGACTAAAATTGTTTTGAATTGCCTTGCCTAGAATTGCCTTGCCTGGAAGCGTCTGAAATTTCCTCACCTGGAATTGTGTCACCTGGAATTGCCTTGTCTCGAATTGCCTGAAATTGCCTTCCATGGAATTGCCATGGCTAGAATTGCCTGGAGTTGCCTTGCCTTGCCTTGTCTAGCCTGGAATTGCCTTTCCTTGTTTTGCCTTACCTGAAATTTTGTTGCCTTGCTGTACTTGTATTTGAGTTTTTTGCCTTGCTATGCCTGTAATTGCCTTGCCTTGCATTGCTTGCCTGACATTGCCTTGGCTTGCCTTGCTTGGAATTGCCATGCCTGGAATTGTCTTGCCTTGCCTGGAAGTGTTTTGAATTTTCTTGCCTTGCCTGGAATTGCCTTCCTTACCTTGCTTTTCCTTGCCAGGAATTGCTTTACCTTACCTTGCCTTGCCTTGGCTTGTCTAAAATTACCTTGCCTTGCATTGATTTGCCTGGAATTGCAGTGACTTGTTTTCCCTTGCCTAAAATTGCCTTGTCATGCGTTGCCTGGAATTGCCATGCCTTGCCTTGCCTGGAACTGGGTTGCCTGAAACTGCCTTGCCTGGGATTGCCCTGCCTGGAATTGCTTTGCCAAAAATTTTCTGGAATTGCCTTGCCTGGAATTGCCTTGCCTTAAATTGCCTGGAATTTCCTTGCCCTGAATTGCCTTGCCTTGTCTTGCCTAACATTGCCTTGCCTTGCCTTGCCTTGCCTAGAATTTTCTTGCCTGAATTTGCCTTGCCTCGCGTTGCCTAGAATTGCCATGCCTTGCCTTGCCTTGTCTGGAATTGCTTTGCCTCGCCTTGCCTCACCTTGCCTAGCCTCGAATTGACTTGCTTAACCTTGATTGGTATTGCCTTGCCTACAATTGCCTTGCATTGACTTGCTGTTAATTGCCTTGCATTGCCTTGCCTGGAATTGCCTTGACTTGCCTTGCCTGGAATTGCTTGAATTGAATTGCCTTGCCTGGAAATGCTTGCCTGAAACTGTTTGGAATTGCATTGCCTGAAATTGCCTTGCCTGGAATTGCCTAAAATTGCAATTTTTCAAATTTCCATGCCTGGAATTGCATTTTCTTGCCTTGCCTTTCTTGGAATTGCCTTGCCTTGCATTGTTTAGAATAGCCTTTTCTTGCCTTGCTTGGAATTGCCTTGCCTTGACTTGCATGGAATTCCCTTGCCTGGAATTTTTTTTGCCTGGAATTACCTTGCCTTGCCCTGCCTGGCATTGTTTGAAATTGCCATGCCTGAAATTGCCTTCTCTTTCCTTGCTTGTAATTGCCTTGCTTTGCCTGGAATTGCCCTATCTGGCATTGACTTTCCTTGCCTTGCCTTGACTAGAATTACCTTGCTTGGAATTGCCTGCTATGGAATTGCCTTGCCTAGTTTTCCTTGCCTCGAATTGCTTTCCTTGAATTGCCTTGCCTGGAAATGCCTTGCCTCAAATTGTTTGGAATTCCCTTGCCTGGAATTGCCTTGTCTTGAATTGCCTGGAATTGCCTCGTCTTGAATTGCCTGGAATTGCCTCGTCCAAAATTGCCTGGCATGGAATTGCCTGGTCTCAAATTGCCTGAAATTGCTTTGCCTGGAATAGCCTTTCCTGGAATTGCCTTGCATTTCCTGGCCTGGAATTGCCTTGACTAAAATTTCCTGGAGTTGCCTTTCCTGGAATTGCCTTGCTTCAATTTGTCTTGAATTGCCTTGCTGTAATTGCATTGCCTGGAACTGAGTGGAATTGCTTTTCCTGGAATTGCCTAAAATTGTCTTCCCTGGGATTATATTTAATTGCCTTGCCTGGAAATGCCTCACCCGGAATTGCCTCGCCTGGAATTGCCTTGTCTCGAATTGCCTAGAATTGCCTGGAGTTGCCTTGCCCAAAATTGCCTGGCATTTTCTTGTCTGGAATTGTCTTGATGGAAAGGGCCTGGAGTTCCCTTTCCTGAAATTGCCTTGCTTGGAATTGCCTGGAATTCCCTTGCCTGGAATTGCCTGGAATTGCTTCCCTGGAATTCCATTGCCTGGATTTACCTTTTCTGGAATTGCCTTACAGAATTGCCTTCCCTGGAATTTCCTTTTCTGCACATGCCTTGATAGAAATTGCATTGCCTGAAATTTTCTTTCATAGAATTGCCTTGCCTAAAATTGCCTTACCTGAAATTGCCTGGCCTAAATTTGTCTTGCCTTTCCTTGCCTTGCATAGAATTCTTTTGTTTGGAATTGCCTTGCTGGGGATTGCCTTGCCTGAAATTGCCTTGCCTTGCATTGCCTGGAATTGCCTTGCCTTGCCTTGCCTGAAATTGCCTTCCCTTCCCTTGAATGGAGTTGCCTTTCTTTGCCTTCCCTGGTATTGCCTATCCTTTTCTGGAATTACTTTCTTTTGCCTTGCATTTCCAGGAATTGCTTTGACTTTACTTGCCTTACCTTGCCTTGCTTGTTATTGCTTTGACTTGCCTTGCCTTGGATTGCCTGAAATTGCCTTGCATTGGCTTGCCTTGTCAGGAATTGCCTTGCCTTACATTGCGTTGCCTGGATTAATTGACTTGCCTGGAATGGCATAGAATTGCCTCGCATGGAATTGGTTTTTCTCGAATTGCCTGGAATTGCCTTGCCTGAAATAGCCTTGCCTGAATTTGCAGGGCATTTTCTTGCTTGAAATTGCCTTGCCTAGAATTGGCTGCAATGCCATGCCTGGAATTGCTGTGCCTGGAATTGCCATGCCTTGTGTTGTTTAGAATAGCCTTTTCTTGCCTTGACTTGCCTGGATTTGCCCTGCCTGGAATTGCCGTGCCTGGAATTACCTTGCCTTGCACTGCCTGGTATTGCCTGGAATTGCCTTGCCTGAAATTGCTTTCTCTTTTGTTGCCTGTACTTGCCCTGCCTTTCCTGGAATTGCCTTGCCTGGAATATCCCTGCCTGGCATTGACTTGCCTTGCCTTGCCTTGACTAAAATTGCCTTGCTTGGAATTGCCTGGCATGGAATTGCTTTGCTTTGCTTTGTCTTGTCTGAAATTGCTTGCCTTGTATTTTCTTGCCTGGAAATTCCTTGCATGAGACTGTTTGGAATTGCCTTGCCTGGAATTGTCTGGAATTGCCTTGCCTGGAATTGTTTTGCCTTGCCTTTCCTGGAATTGCCTTGCTTTGCCTTGCCTTGCCTTGCCTGAAATTACTTGCCTTGCCTGATCTTTCCTGTAATTACCTTTCCTTGACTTGCCTCACCTGGAATAATTGCCTTGTCTGTAATTGCCTTGCCTAGAATTTTCTCGAATTGCCTTGCGTGGAATTGCCTGGAATTTCAGTGCCTGGAGTAACCTTGTGTCGAATTGCCTGGAATTGCCTTGCCTGGAATTGCTTTACCTGAAATTGCCTTACCTGAAATTGCCTGGAATAGCCTTGGCAGAAGTTGCCTTGCCTGGAATTTCATTACCTGGAATTGCCTTTCCAGAATTGCCTGAAGTTTCCTTGCCTGGAATTGCATTGCCTGGAATTGCATTGAATTGCTTTGCCAGTAATTGCCTTGCTTGGCTTTGCCTATAATTGCCTTGCATTGCCTTGCCTTGCCTGGAATTGCCTTGCTTTGCCTTGCTTGCCCACAATTGCCTTGCCTTTACTTGCCTGGAATAGCCATGCCTGGAGTTTACTCGCCTTGCCTTGACTTGCCTGGAACTGCCTTGCCTAAAATTTCCTTGCCTGAAATTGCCTTACCTGATATTGCCTTGCCTGGAATTGTTTTGCCAGAAATTTCCTGGAATTGCCTTGCCTGTAATTGCCTTGACTGAAATTGCTTTGAATGTCCTTGCATAAAATTGCCTGGTTTTGCCTTTCCTGGAATTGCCTGGCATTGCCTTCACTTGAATTGCCTGGGTTTGCAGTGCCTAGAGTTACATTGCCTGGAATTGCCTGGAATTGCCTTGCCTGGAATTGCCTTACCAGAAATTGCCTGGAATTACTTTGCCTAAAATTTCATTACCTGGAATAGCCTTGCCTAGAATTCCTGGAGTTGCCTTGCCTGAAATTGCCTAGATTTTTCTTGAAAAGCCTTGCCTTGCCTGCAATTGCCTTTCTTGGCCTTGCCTGTAATTGCCTTGCCTTGCCTTGCATTGCATTGCATTGCTTGCCTAAAATTACCTTACATTTTCTTGCCTGGAACTGCATTGCCTTGAATTGCCTTGCGTAAAATTACCTGGAATTGCCTTGCCTGAAATTGCCTTGCCTTGCCTTGCCTTGCCTTGAGTTGCCCTGTCATGCCTTGCCTAAAATTGTTTGTCTTGCCTAGAATTGCCTCGCCTGGAATTGTCTTGCCTTGCCTTGCCTTGCCTGGAATTGCCTTGCCTTGCCTTGCCTGGAATTGCCTTGCCTTAACTTGCCTTTTCTTTCCAAAAATTGCCTTACCTTACCTTGCCTTCCTTGCCTTGCCTTGCCTTGCCTTGCCTTGACTTGACTTGCCTGGAATTACCTTGTGTTGCCTTGATTTGCCTGAAATTGCCATGGCTTGTTTTACCTTGCCTGGAATTGCCTTGCATTGCATTGCCTTGAATTGCCATGTTTGCCTTGCCTGGAATTGTAATGTCTCGCCTCTCCTCGCCTTGTCTAGCCTCGAATTGACTTGTGTAGCCTTGCCTGGTATTGCTTTTCCTAGAATTGCCATGCATTGCCTTCCCAGTAATTGTCTTGCCTTGCCTGTAATTGCCTTGCCACTCCTTGCCTTTCCTTGCCTTGTTTTGCTTGCCTGGAATTGCCTTGCCTTGCCTTGCTGGAATTCCCTTGCCAAAAATTGTCTTTACTTGCCTTGCCTTGCCTGGAATTTTCTTGCCTTGCCTTGCCTGGAATTAGTTGCCTTGAATTGCTTTGCCAGGAAATGCCTTGCCTAAAATTGCCTTGACTGAAATAGCCTGGAGTTGCCTTTCCTGGAATTTTCTTGCTTAAATTTGTCTGGAATTGCCTTGCCTGGCATTTTCTTGCCTGGAATTGCCTTGACTGAAATAGCCTGGAGTTGCCTTTCCTGGAATTGCCTTGCTTAAATTTGTCTGGAATTGCCTTGTGTGGAATTGCCTGGAATTGTCTTGCCTGGAATTCCTTGCTTGAAATTTCCTGGTATTGCCTTCCCTGGAATTGCCTTGCCTGAAATTGCTTTTTCTGTAATTGCCTTGCATAATTGTTTTTTCTGGAATTGTTTTTAATAAAAATGCCTTGACTAAAATCCCCTGGCCTAGAATTGTTTTGTTTTGCCTTTGTTGGAATTTTCTTGCCTTGCCTTGCTTACCTGAAATTGCCTGGTCTGAAATTGCCCTGCCTTGCCTTTCCTTGCCTTACAGTGCCTGAAATTTCCTTGCCTTGTCTTGCCTTGCCTGGAATAATTGCCGTGTCTGGAATTGCCTTGCCTAGAATTGCCTGAAATTGCCTTATGTGAAAATGCCTGAAATTGCCTTTCCTGAAATTTTCCTTTCATTGCCTACACTGGAATTGCCTGGGATTGCTTTGCCTGAAATTACCTTGCCTTTTCTTTCATTGAAATTTTCTTTCATTGCCTACCTAGAATTGCCTGGAATAGCCTTGCCTGGAATTGCCTTGAATAAAATTGCCTTACCTGAAACTGCCTTGCCAGAAATTGCCTTGCCTGGAATTTCATTACCTGGAATTGCCTTGCTTGGAATTGCCTGGAATTGACTTGCCTGGAATTGCCTTGCTTGGCTTTGCCTATAATTGCCTTGCCTTGCCTTGCCTGTAATTTCCTTGCCTTGCCTTGCTTACCTGGAATTGCCTGGAATTGACTTCCCTGGAATTGCCATGCCTGTAATTGAATTCCCTTGCCTTGACTTGCCTGGAACTGCGTTGCCTGGGATTGCCTTGCCTGGAATTGCATTGCCTAGGATTGCCTTGTTTGGTAGTGCCTGAAATTGCCTTCCTTGGAATTCTGCTGTCTGAATCTCGGTTGCGTGGAATTGCTTTGCCAGGAATTTCCTTGCCTGGAATAACCTGGAATTGCCTTGACTGGAATTGCCCTGCCTAGAATTGACTTCCCTGGAATTGCGTGGAATTGGCTTACCTGGAATATCCTTGCCTGTAATTGTGTAGAATTGACTTGCCTGGAATTGCCTTGCCAAAAGTTGATTGTAATTGCCTTGCCCTGAATTGCCTAGCCTGGAATTGCCTTGAATTGCCTTGTTCGGAATTGTTTTGCCAGAAATTTTTGGAATTGCCATCCCTGAAATTGCCTTGTCTGCAATTGCCTTGCCTGGAATTGCCTTGCCTTGCTTGGAATTGCTTGGCCTTGCCTTGCCTGGAATTGCCAGGTCTGGAATTGCCTTGCCTGGAATTGCCTCATCTGGAATTGCCTTGTCTTGAATTGCCTGGAATTGCCTTTTCTAGAATAGCCTTGCCTGAAGTTGCCTGGCATTTCCTTGCCTGGAATTGGCTGAAATTGCCATGCCTGGAATTGCCATGCCTGGAATTGCCATGCCTGGAATTGTCTTTTTTGCCCTGCCTTCCCTGGAATTGCCTTGTCTTGCATTGTTCAAGATAAGCCTTTCCTTATCTTGTCTGAAATTGCCTTGTTTTGAATTGCCTGGAATTACCTTGCCTGGAATTTCCGTGCCTGGAATTACCTTGCCTTGCCCTACTTGGTATTGCCTTGAAATGCCTTCCCTAAAATTGCCTTCTCTTTCCTTGCCTGAAATTGCTTTGCCTTGCCTGGAATTGCCTTGCCTG
>JAPYYA010000887.1:14334-27468 GCA_028533165.1 Leontopithecus rosalia
AGACGGAGTTTCGCTCTTGTTACCCAGGCTGGAGTGCAATGGCGCGATCTCGGCTCACTGCAACCTCCGCCTCCTGGGTTCAGGCAATTCTCCCGCCTCAGCCTCCCGAGTAGCTGGGATTACAGGCACGCGCCACCGGGCCCAGCTAATTTTTTTATCTTTTTAGTAGAGACGGGGTTTCACTATGTTGACCAGGATGGTCTCGATCTGTTGACCTCATGATCCACCCGCCTCGGCCTCCCAAAGTGCTGGGATTACAGGCTTGAGCCACCGCACCCGGCCACTGGAAGTTTCTTGCATAGAATTGCCTTGCCTGGAATTTCCTTGCCTTGCATAAAATTGCCTTGTTTGGAATTGGATATCCTGGATTCGCCTTGCCTTTTCTTGCTTTGTGTGGAATTCTCTTGCCTGGAATTGCCTTGTTGGGGATTGCCTTACCTGGAATTGACTTGCCTTTCCTTGCCTAGAATTGCCTTGACTTGCCTTGCCTGGAATAGCCTTGCCTTACCTTCAATGCAGTTGCCTTCCCTTGCCTTCCCTGGAATTGCCTTTGCTTTCCTGGAATTGCCATTTTCACCTTGCATTGCCAGGAATTGTCTTGCCTTTCCTTGCCTCACCTTGCCTTGCCTGTTATTGCTATGACTTGCCTTGCCTTGCCTTGCCTGACATTGCCTGGCCTTGCTTTGCCTTGCCAGGAATTGCTTTGCCTGGAATAATTGCCTTGTCTTGAATTGCCTTGCCTGGAATTGACTGGAATTGCCTTTTCTGGAATTGCCTTCTCTTTCCTTGCTTGTAATTGCCACGCCTTTCCTGGAATTGCCTTTTTTTTCTTGCCTGTAATTGCCTTGCCTTGCCTGGAATTGCTTGTCTTGAATTGCCTTGCCTGGAAATGCCATGCCAAAAATTGTTTGGTATTGCCTTGCCTGGAATTGCCTTCCATGGAATTGCCTTTCCTGAAAATATCTTGATAAAAATTGTCTTGCCTGGAATTTTCTTGCATAGAATTGCCTTGCCTTGCCTAAAATTGCCCTGCCTGGAATTGCCTGGCCTGGATTCTCCTTGTTTTTCCTTGCCTTGCTTGGAATTCTCTTGCCTGGAATTGCCTTGCTGGGGATCATCTTGCCTGGAATTGTCTTGTCTTACCTGGAATTGCCTTGACTTGATTTGCCTGGAATTGTCTTGCCTTCCCTTTAATGGAGTTGCCTTTCTTTGCCTTTTCTGGAACTGCCTTTTCTTTCCTAGAATTACCTTCTTTTGTCTTGAATTGCCAGGAGTTGCCTTGCCTTTTCTTGCTTTATTTTGCATTGCTTATTATTGCTTTGAATTGCCTAGCCTTGCCTTGCCTGAAATTGCCTTGCCTTGCTTTGCTTTGCTAGGAATTGCCTTGCCTTACACTGCCTTGCCTGGAATATTTGCCTTGCCTGGAATTCACTTGCTAGAATTGCCTGGAATTGCCTTGCCTGAAATTGCCTTGCTGGAATTGCCTTGCCTGGAATTGCCTGGAATTGCCTCCACTGGAATTGGCTTTTCTCAAATTGCTTAGAATTGCCTTGCCTGGAATAGCCTTGCCTGGATTTGCCTGGCATTTCGTTGCCTGGAATTGCGATGCCTGAAATTGCCGTGCCCGGAATTGCCTTTTCTTGCCTTGCTTTGCCTGGAATTGCCTTTCCTTGCATTGTATAGAATAGCCCTTTTTCCCTTGCCTGAAATTGCCTTATCTTGACTTGCCTGGAATTCCTTTTTTTGGAGTTGTCATGCATGGAATTGCCTTGCCTTGCCCTGCCTGGAATTTCTTTTTTTTTGGAGTTGCCATACGTGGAATTGCCTTGCCTTACCCTGCCTGGTGTTGCCTTGCCTTGAATTGCCTTCTCTTTCCTTGTTTGTAATTGCTTTGCCTTGCATGGAATTGCCTTTCCTAGGTTTGCTCTTCCTGGCATTTACTTGCCTTGGCTTGCCTTGACTAGAATTGCCTTGCTTGGAATTGCCTGGTATGGAATGGTCTTTATTTGCTTTGCCTTGCCTGAAATTGCTTGACTTAAATTGATTTGCCTAAAAATGCCTTTCCTGAAATTGTTTGGAATTTCCTTGCCTGGATTTAGCTTGCTTCGAATTGTCTGGAATTGCCTTGCCTGGAATTGTCTTGCCTAGAATTGCTATTCCTTGTCTTTTTTTGGAATTGCCTTGCCTTGCCTTGTCTGAATTTGCCTTACCTTGCTTTTCCTTGCCTTACCTTGCCTGGAATTGCCTTGCCTTGTCTTGCCTTGTCTGGAATAATTGCCTTATCTGGAATTGCCTTGCCTAGAATTGCTTTTAATTGTCATGCGTGGAATTGCCTTGAATTGCCTACACTGGAATTGCCTGGGATTGCAGTGCCTGGAATTATCTTGCCTGGAATTGCCTTTCCTGAAATTTCCTGAAATTGCCTTGACAGTAATTGCCTTGCCTGGAATTGTATTACCTAGTATTGCCTTGCCTGGAATTGCCTGGAGTTGCCTTGCCTGGAATTGCCTTGAATTAATTGCCTGGAATTTCCTGGAATTGCCTTGCATCAGGTTGTCTGGAATTGCCTTTTCTAGAATTGCCTGCAATTGCCTTCACTGGAATTGCCTGGGATTGCAGTGCCTAAAATTACTTTGACTGAAATTGACTGGAATTGTTTTTAATGAAATTGCCTTGCCGGAAATTGCCTTATCTGGAATTGCTTCAAATTACCTTGCCTGAATTTTTATTACCTGGAGTTGCTTTGCCTAGAATTCCCTTGCATTGCCTTGCCTGTAATTTCCTTGTCTTGCATTGCCTAAAAATGCCTTGCCTTGCCTTGCCTTGCCTTGCTTGCCTGGAATTGCCTTGCCTTAACTTGCCTGGAATTTCCTTGCCTGGAATTGCTTTGCCTGGTATTACCTTGCCTTGCCTTGCCTGGTATTGCCTGAAATTGCCTTGCCTGCAATTGCCTTCTCTTTCCTTGCCTGTAATTGCCTTACCTTGCCTGGAATTGCTGTTCCTGGAAATGATCTGCCTGTCATTGACTTGCCTTGCCTTGCCTTGCCTTGACTACAATTGCTTGCTTGAATTGTCTTGCCTGAAAATGCCTTGCCTGAAATTTTTTGAATTGCCTTGCCTCAAATTGCCTTGCCTGGAATCGTCTGGAATTGCCTTGCCTGGAATTCCCTCACTGGAATTACCTCACCTGTAATTGCCTTGTCTCAAATTGCCTTTAATTGCCTTGCCTAGAATACCCTTGCCTGAAATTGCATGGCATATCCTTACCTGGAATTGCCTTGCCTGAAATTGCCTGGAATTGCCTTCCCTGAAATGGCCTTTTCTGGAATTGCCTTGCATAATTGTTTTTCCTGGAATTGCCTTTAATGGAGATGCCTTGACTGAAATCGGCTTACCTGGAATTTTCTTGCATAAAATTGCCTTGCCTGGAATTGCCTTGCTTTGCCAAAAATAGCCTAGCTTTGAATTGCCTGGTCTGGATTCGCCTTGCCTTTCCTTGCCTTGTGTGGATTGCCTTGCCTGTAATTGCCTTGCCTTGCCTTTCCTGGAATTGCATTGAATTGTCTTGCCTGGAATTGCCTTGCCTTCTCTTGAATGCAGTTGCCTTCCTTTGCCTTCCCTAGAATTGTCTTTTCTTTTATGGAATTACTTTATTTTGCCTTGAATTACTAGGAAATGCCTTGCTTTTGTTTGCCTTACCTTGCCTTTTTTGTTATTGCCTTGCCTGACATTTCTTTGCCTTGCTTTGCCTTTCCAGGTATTGCCTTCTTTTACATTGCCTTGCCTGAAATAATTGCCTTGCCTTGAATTACCTGGAATTGCCTTGCCTAAAATTGCCTGGAATTATATTGCCAGAAATTGCCTTTCCTTAAATTGCCTTTCCTAAAATTGCCTTGTTTGGTAGTGCCTGAAATTGCTTTGCCTGTAATTGCCTTGCCTGGAACTGCCTTTCGTGGAATTTATTTGCCTGGAATTGCCTAGGACTGCCTTGCCTAAAATAGCCTGGAATTGCCTTGCCTTGCCTTGACTGGAATTGCCTTGCCTTACCCTGCCTTGCCTTGGTAGGACTTGCCTTACTTTGTCTTGCCTTGTCTTGTCATGCCTTGGCTGGAATTGCCTTGCCTTGCTTTGCCTTAGCTGGTATTGCCTTGTCTTGCCTGGAATTACCTTGCTTTACCTTGACCTGCTTGGAATTTCTTTAACTAGTTTTGCCTTGCCTGGAATTGTATTGTCTTGCATGTCCTGGAATTGCCATGCCTTGCCTTGCCTGGAATTGTTTTGCTTTGCCTTACCCTGCCTTGCCTTGCTTTCTTTTACCTGGAGTTGACTTGCCTTGCCTTGCCTTGAATGGCCTTGCCTTGCCTTGCCTGTAATTTCCTTGCCTTGTTTTACCTGGATTTGCCTTGCCTTGTATTTCCTTGCCTGGAATAGCTTTTCCTTTCCAGGCCTCGAATTGCCTCACCTTGCCTTGTCTGGAATTGGCTTTCCTTTTCTTTCCTTGCCTTGCCAGGAATTGCTTTGCCTTGAATTGCCTGGAATGGCCTTGCCTTGTATTGCCTAGCCTAGAATAATTGCCATGCCTGGTATTGCTTTTCCTATAATTGCCTGGAATTGCCTTGCGTAAAATTGCCTGAAATTTTTATCCTGGTATTGGCTACACTGGAGATGCCAAAATTTGCCTTTCCTGGAATTGCATTGCCAAGAATTGCCTGGGTTTTCCTTGCCTGAAATTACCTTGCCTGTAATGCCCTTGCCTGGAATTGCCTTGCTTTATTTGCCTGGAATGGCCTTGCCTTACCTTGCCTTCTCTTTTCTAATATTGCCTTCCCTTGTTTTACCCTGCCTGGAATTGCCTTGCCTTGTCTTGCCTTGCAGAGAATAATTGCCGTGCCTGAAATTGCCTTGCCTGGAATTGCCTTCTGTAGAATTGCCTAGAATTGGCTTTCCTGGATTTGCCTGGAGTTGCCTACACTGGAATTGCATGGAATTGCATGACCTGGACTTTTTTGCCTGGAATTTTCTAAAATTGCCTATTATGGAATAGCCTTGTCTGGAATTGCCTTGCCCTAAATTGCCTTACCTGGAATTGCCTGGAATTGCCTTGCCCGGAATTGCCATGACTTGCCTTGCCATGCCTTGTCTTGCCTTGAGTTGCCTTGCCTTGCCAGGAATTGCCTTCCATGGAATTGCCTAGAATTGGCTTTCCTGGATTTGCCTGGAATTGCATGGAATTGCACGACCTTGAATTTTTTTGCCTGGAATTTTCTGGAATTGCCTTGCCTGGAATTGTCTTGCCTGAAATTGCCTTACCTGGAATTGCCTGGAATTGCCTTGCCTGGAATTGTCTTGACTTGCCTTGAATTGCCTGGAGTTGCCTTGCCTTATCTTGCCGTGTTTTTCCATGAATTGCCTTACCTTGACTTGCCTTGTTTTGCTTTGACTTGACTGGAATTGCATTTTGTTTTCTTGTGTTCACGTGCCTTGTCTTACATGGAATTGCCTTACCTTGCCTGCAATTAAATTGCCTTGACTTGAGTTTCCTGGATTGCTTTGTCTTTTTTTGCCTTACCTGGAATTGCCTTGCCTTGCATTGCATTGCCTGGAATTGCTATGCCTTGCCTTTCCTGAAGTTCTTTTGCCTTGCCTTGCCTTGCCTCGCCTCGCCAAAAATTGGCTTGTCTCTAATTGCCTGTAATTGCCTTGCCTAGAATTGCCTGGCATTTTCTTGCCTGAAATTTTCTTGCCTGGAATTGGCTGGAATTGCCATGCCTTGGATTACCGTGCTTCGATTTGCCTTTCCTCGCCTTGCCTTGCCTGGTGTTGCCTTGCCTGAATTTGCCTTGCCTGGAATTGTTGTGCCTGGAATTACTTTGCTTTGCACTGCCAGACATTGGCTGGAAACGCCTTGCCCTGCCAGGAATTGCCTGGAAATGCCTTGCCTGGAATTACCTTCTTTTTCCTTGCCTGTAATTGTCTTGCTTTGCCTGGAATTGCCTTTTCTGGAATTTCCCTACCTGGTATTGACTTGCCTTGCATTGACTAAAATTGTCTTGCTTGAAATTGCCTGGCATGGAATGGCCTTGTCTTTCTTTGCCTTGCATGGAATTGCTTGCCTTGAATTGCCTTGTTTGAAAATGCCTTGCCTGAAATTGTATGGAATTGCCTGCCTGGAAGTGCCTTGCTTGGAAATCTCTGGAACCTTATTGACTGGAATTGCCTGGAATTGCCTTGCCCGAAATTGTCTCGCCTGGAATTGCCTTGTCTTGAATTGCCTGGAGTTGCCTTATCTCAAATTGCATGGAATTGCATTGCCTTGGATACCCTTGCCAGGAGCAGCCTGGCATTTCTTTGCCTGAAATTGCCTTGAATAAAATTGCCTGGAGTTGTCTTTCCTGGAATTCCCTCACTTGGAATTGTCTGGAATTGCCTTGCCTGGAATTGCCTCACCAGGAATTGCCTGTAATTTTCTTGCCTGGAATTGCATTACCTGGAATTGCCTGGAATTCCATTCACTGGAATTGCCTTGCATGGAATTGCCTTTCCTGGAATTGCCTTGCAAAATTGCCTTCCCTGGAATTGCCTGGAATTCCAGTCACTGGAATTGCCTTGCATGGAATTGCCTTTCCTGGAATTGCCTTGCAAAATTGCCTTCCCTGGAATTGCCTTTCCTGGAAATGCCTTGATTGAAGTCGCCTTGCCTGGAATTTTCTTGCAGAGAATTGCATTGCCTGGAATTGCCTTGCCTTGCCTAAAATTGCCTTATTTGGAATTGGCGGGCCAGAATTTGCTTTGCTTTTCCTTGTCTTGAGTGGAATTCTTTTGCCTAAAATTGCTTTTTTCAGGATTGCCTTGCCTGGAATTGCCTTGCCTGGAATTGCCTTGCCTAGCCTTTTCTGGAAGCTTCTTGGCTTGTCTTGCCCGGAATTGCCTTGACTTAACTTGAATGGAGTTGCCTTCCCTTGCCTTCCCCTAAATTGCCTTTCTTTTCCTGGAATTACCTTCTTTTTCCTTGCATTGCCAGGAATTGTTTTGCCTTTCTCTGCCTTACCTTGTTTTGCTTGTTATTGCTTTGCCTTGTCTTGCCTTGCTTTGCCTTGATTTGCCTTGCCTTACATTTCCTTGCCTGGAATAATGGACTTGCCTGGAATTGCCTTGCCTAGAATAGCCTGGAATTTCCTCTACTGGGATTGCCCTGCCTGGAATTGACTTGCCTCGAAATTTTTTTGCCTAAAGTTGAATGGAATTGCATTGTCTTGAATTGCCTAGCCTGGAGTTGTTTTGAATTGCCTGGCCTGAAATTGTGTTGCCAGAAAATTTTTGGAATTGCCATCCCTGGAATTCCCTAGCCTGGAATTGCCTTGAATTGAATTGCCAGAAATTGCCTAGCCAAAAATCTTTTGGAATTTCCATGCCTGGAATTGAGTAGAATTACCTTTTCTGGAATTGCCCGGAATTGTCTTGCCTAGAATTGTCTTGAATTGCCTTGCCTTAAATTGCCTTGATTAGAATTGCCTGGAATTGCCTTGCCTGGAATGGCCTTTCCTGGAATTTCTTACGGAATTGACTTTTCTGGTATTGCATTTCCTGTACATGCCTTGATTGAAGTCGCATTGCCTGGAATTTTCTTTCATAGAGTTGCCTTGCCTAAAATTGCCTTGCCTGGAATTTCTTGGCCTGGATTCGCCTTGCCTTTTCTTGCCTTGCGTGGAATTCTCTTGACTAAAATTACCTTTTGGGAGATTGCCTTGCCTGGAAGTGTCTTGCCTTGTATTGCCTGAAATTGCCTACGCTGGAATTGCCTGGAATTGCCTTGCCTGGATTTGCCTTGAACGGAATTCCCTTGCCTGAAATTGCCTTTCTTGGAATTGCCTGGAATTGTCTTGCCTTGCCTTTCCCAGCCTGGAATTTTCTTGCCTTGTCTTGCCTTACCTGATATTTCCTTGCGTTGCCTTACCTGTAATTGAGATTCTTTGCCTTGCTGTGCCTGTGATTGCCTTTCCTTGCCTTGCTTGTCTGTCATTGCCTTGCCTTGCCTTGCTTGGAATTGCCATGCCTGGAATTGCCTTGCCTTGCCTGGAACTGCGTTGTCTGGAATTGCCTTGCCTAGCGTTGGCTGGAATGCCTTGCCTTGCTTTGCCTTTTCTTATCTTTCCTGAAGTTGCCTTGCCTTTCCTTGCCTGAAATTGTCTTGTCCTTTTTTTTCCTGGAATTGCCTTGTCTGTAGTTGCCTTGACTGGAATGGTCTTGACTTGCCTTGCCTTGCCTGAAATGGCCTTACCTTGTCTTGACTGAAATTGCCTTGTCTTACCTTGCCTTGCCTTGGTAGGAATTTCCTTACTTATACTTGCCTTGCCTTGTCTTGACTTGCCTTGCCTTGTCTTGCCTTGCCTTGCCTTGTCTTGACTTGCCTTGCCTTGTCTTGACTTGCCTTGCCTTGTCTTGACTTGCCTTGCCTTGTCTTGACTTGCCTTGCCTAAGCTGGAATTGCCTTGTCTTACCTGGAATTACCTTGCCTTACTTTGATTAGACTGGAATTGCCATAACTTGTTTTGCCATGCCTGAAATTGCCTTTCCTTGGTGTCCTGAAATTGCCATGCTTTGCCTTGCCTGGAATTCTTTTGCCTTTCCTTACATTGCCTTGACTTGCCTTTTGTTGCTTTGCTTTTCATTACCTGGAGTTGACTTGCCTTGCAATGCCTTGAATTGCCTTGCCTTGCCTTGCCTGGAATTGCCTTGCCTTGTCTTGCCTAACCTGGAATTGCCTTGCCCTCAATTGTCTGGAATTTCTTTGCTTGGATTTGCCTAGAACTGGCTTTCTTGGAATTGCCTGGAATTGCCTACACTGTAAATGCATGGAATTGCAGTGCCTGAAATTTCCTTGCCTGGAATTCCCTGAATTGCTTAGTCTGCAATTGCCTTACCTGGAATTGCCTTGCCTGAAATTGCCTTGCCTAAGCTGAAATTTCCATGCCTTGTCTTGCCTTACCTGAAATTTCCTTGCCTTGCCTTACCAGTAATTGAGTTGCTTTCCCTTGCCGTGAATGTAATTGCCTTGCCTTGCTTGCCTGAAATTGCCTCACCTTGCCTTGCTTGGTATTGCCATGCCTGGAATTGCCTTGCTTTGCCTGAAACTGCGTTTCATGGAATTGCCTTGCCTTGCCTAGCATTGCCTGGAATTGTCTTGCATGTTATTGCCTTGCCTTGCCTTGCCTTGAATTGCCACGCCTGGAATTGCCTTGCCTTGCCTTGCCTGAAACTGTTTCCTGTAATTGTCTTTATATGCCTTGCCTTGCCTGGAATTGCCTTGCGTTGCCTTCCCTTGCCTTGCCTTAAGTTGCATTTTTTTACATTGCCGTGCCTGGAATTGCCTTGCCTTGTCTTGCCTGGAATTGCCTTGAATGGAATTGTCTTGACTTGCCTTGCCTTGCCTTGCCTGGAGTTGCCTTGTCTTGCCATAATTTGCCTTACCTTGCCTTGATTTGCCTTGTCTGGAATTATCTTGCCTTGCCTTGATTTGCCTGGAATTGTGGTGACTTGTTTTGCCTTGCCAAGAATTGCCTTGCCTTGCATTGCCTGGAATTGCCATGCCTTGCCTTGCCTGAAATTGTTTTGCCTTGTCTCGCCTTGCCTTGCCTTGCCTTGCGTCAACTTGCCACGAATTGACTTGCATAGCCTTGGCTGGTATTGCCTTGCCTAGATTTGCCTTTTATTGCCTCGCCTGTAATAACCTTGCCTTGACTTGCCTGGAACTGCGTTGCCTAAATTTCCTTTACTTGCCTTGTCTTGCCTGGAATTACCTTGAATTGCCTTGCCCTGCCTTGCCTTGAGTTGCCTTTACTTGCCTCACCTTGCCTGGAATTACCTTTCCTTGCCTTGCCAGGAATTGCCTTACTTTCCCTGCCTTGTTTTGCCTTGTCTGTAATTACCTTGCCTTGACTTGATTTGCCTAAAATTGCCGTGACTTGTTTTGCCTTGCCTGGAATTGCTTTGTGTTGCATTGCCTGGAATTGGCATGCTTTTTCTTGCCTGGAATTCTTTGCCTTGCCTCGAATTGACTTGTGTAGCCTTGCGTGGGATTGCCTTGCCTAGAATTGCCTTGCATTGCCTTGCCTGTAATTGCCTTGCCTTACCTTGCCTTGCTTGCCTGGAAATGCCTGGAAATGCCTGAAAATGGAATTCCATTGCCTGAAATTGCCATTACTAGTATTGACTTGCCTTGCCTGAAACTGTTTTGCCTGGAATTGCCTTGCCTGGGATTGCCTTTCCTAAAATGGCCTTCTCAAAAACTTCCCGTAATTGCCTTGCCTGGAATTACCTTGCCTGGAATTGCCTTGTCTGGAATTGCCTTGCCTTGAGTTGCCTTGCCTTGCCTTGCCTGGAATTGCCTTTCCTTGCCTTGCCTGAAATCGCCTTGCCAGGAATTGTCTTGACTTGCCTTGCCTTGCCTGAATTTCCTTGCCTTGCCTGGATTTGCGTTGCCAGAAATTGCCTTGCCTGGAATTAAATTGTTAGGGAATGCCTTGCCTGGAATTTCATTATTTTTAATTGCCTTGCCTGGAGTTGCCTGGAATTGCCTTGCCTAGAATTCCCTTTTCTGGAATTGCCTAGAATTGCCTTTCCTTGCCTTGTCTTGCCTGGAATTGCCATGCCTTGCCTTGCTTTGCCAGGATTGATTTGCCTTGCCTTGCCTTGCCTTGCATGTTATTGCCTTGCTTTGTCTTGCCATGCCTTTCCTTGCTTTGCCAGGATTGATTTGCCTTGCCTTGCCTTGCCTTGCCTTGCATGTTATTGCCTTGCCTTGCCTTGCCTTGCCATGCCTTGCCTTACATTACCTTGCCTCAAATTGACTTGCATAGCCTTGGCTGTTATTGCCTTGCCTAGAATTGCCTTGTATTGCCTTGCCTGTAATTGCCTTGCCTTGCCTTGCCTGAAACTGTGTTGCCTGGAATTGCCTTTACTTGTTGTTCCTTGCCTGAAATTACCTTGAATTGCCTTGTCCGTCCTTGCCTTGAGTTGCGTTTTCTTGCCTTGCCTTTCCTGAAATTGCCTTGCCTGGAATTGTCTTGACTTGTCTTGCTTTACCTGGAATTGCTTTGCCTTTCCTTGCCTCAAATTGCCTTGCCTTACCTTAGCTTGGCTTGCCAGAAATGTCCTTACTTGCCTTGCCTTTTCTGGAATTCTTTGCCTTGCAGTTATTTGCCTAAAATTGCCGTGAATTGTTTTGCCTTACCTGGAATTGCCTTGCCTTGTCTTGCCTGGAATTGCCATGCTTTGCCTTGCCTGGAATTGTTTTGCCTTTCATCTCCTTGCCTTGCGTTGTCTTGCCTCAAATTGACTTGTGTAGCCTTGCCTGGTATTGCCTTGCCTAGAATTGCCTTGCATTGCCTTGCCTGTAATTGCCTTGCCTTGTCTTGTCTGTAATTGCCTTGCCTTGCCTTGCCTGTAATTGCCTTGCATTGCCTTGAGTTGCTTGGCTGGAAATGCCTTGCCTTGCATTGCCTGAAATTGCCATGCCCAAAATTGACTTGCCTTGCCTTGCCTGGAACTGCGTTGCCTGAAATTGCCTTGCCTGGGATTGCCTTTCCTGAAATTGCCTTCCCAGAAACTTCCTGAAATTGCCTTGCCTGGAATTGTCTTGCCTAAAATTGTTTGGAATTGCCTTGACCGGAATTGCCTTGCCTTGCCTTGCCTTAAGTTGCATTGCCTTGCCTTGAATTGCCTTGCCTTGCCTTGCCTAGAATTTCCTTGCCTGGAATTGCCATGCGTTATGTAAAACTGCCTTGCCTGGAATTTCCTGGCTTGGATTCGGCTTGCCTTTCCTTGCCTTGCTTGAAATTCTCTTGCCTGGAATTGCCTTGCAGGGGATTGCCTTGCCTGGATTTGCCTTGTGTTACCTTGCATGGAATTGCCTACACTGGAATTGCCACTAATTGCCTTGCCTGGAATTGCCTTGCCAGGAATTGCCTTGCCAGGATTTGCCTTAAATGAAATTACCTTGACTGAAATTGCCTTGCCAGGAATTGCCTTGCCAGAAATTGCCTTGCCTCAAATTTCATTACCTGGAATTGCCTTGCCTGGAATTGCCTTGCCTGGAATTGTGTTGAATGGCCTTGCCTGGAATTGCCTTGCCTGGAATTGCCTGAAATTGCCTAGCCTTGCCTAGCCTAGAATTTTCTTGCCCTGTCTTGCCTTACCTAAATTTTTCTTGCTTTTTACCTGTAATTAAGTTTCCTTGCCTTGCTGTGCTTGTAATTGCCTTTCCTTGCCTTACTTGCCTGGCATTGCCTTGCCTTACCTCGCTTGGAATTGCCATACCTGAAATTGCCTTGCCTTGCCTGGAACTGTGTTGCCTGGAATTGCCTTGCCTTGCCTAGCATTGCCTGAAATTGCCTTGCCTTGCCTTATTTTCCGTTGAATTGCCTTGCCTTGCCTTGCCTGAAATTGTTTTGTCTTTTCTTTCCTGGAATTGCCTTGTCTGTAATTGCCTTGCCTGAAATTATCTTGACTTGCTTTGCCTTGCCTAAAATTGCCTTTCCTTGCCATGACTGGAATTGCCTTGCTTTATCTTACCTTTTCTTGCCTTGGTTGGAATTACCTTAGTTTGTCTTGCTTTGCCTTGCATTGCTTTGGCTGGAATTGCCTTGCCTTGCCTTGCCTTGCCTTGCATTAGCTGGAATTGCCTTCTCTTGCCTGGAATTACCTTGCCTTAGATTGACTTGCCTGGAATTGCCATAACTTTTTTTCCTTGCCTTTACTTGCCTTGCCTTGCATGTCCTCATATTGCCATGCCTTGCCTTGCCTGGAATTGTTTTGCTTTGCCTAACCTTGCCTTGCCTTGCCTTGCCTTGCATTACCTGGAGCCCACTTGCCTTGCCTTGCCTTGCCTTGCCTTGAATTGCCTTGCCTTGTCTAGCCTGAAAATGTCTTGCTTTGTTTTTCCTGGAATTGCCTTGCCTTGTATTGCCTTGCCTGGAATAGCCTTTCCTTGTCATGCCAGAGATTGCTTTACCTCTCCTGGCCTGAAATTGCATTTCTTTGTCTTTTTTTGCCTTGCCAAAAATTGCCTTGCCAAAAATTGCCTTGCCTTGAATATCCTGGAATGGTTTTGCCTTGTATTGCCTTCCCTGGAATTCC
>JAPYYA010000887.1:27568-46196 GCA_028533165.1 Leontopithecus rosalia
CCTGCCCTGCCTGGAATTGCCTTGCCTTGTCTTGCCTTGGCTGCATTAATTGCTTTGCCTGGAATTGCCTTGCATGGAAATGCCTAGAATTGGCTTTCCTGTAATTGCCTGTAATTGCCTACACTGGAACTGCATGGAATTGCAGTGCCTGAAATTTTCTTGCCTGAAATTTCCCTGAAATTGACTTGCCTGGAATTGCCTTGTCTGGAATTCTCTTACCTGAAATTGCCTGGAATTGTTTTGCCCAGAATTGCTATGATTTCCCTTGCCTTGCCTTGAGTTGCCTTGCCTGGAATTGCCTTGCCTTACCTTGCTTTGTTTTTGCAGGAATTGCCTTAACTTTACTTGCTTGTTTTGCTTTGACTTGGCTGGAATTGCATTCTGTTGCCTTGTATTAACTTTCCTTGTCTTACCTGAAATTGCCTTGACTTGCCTGCAATTACCTTTCCTTGCCTTGAGTTGTCTGGAATTGCCATGACTTTTTTTTTTACCTTACCTGGAATAGACTTGCCTTGCGTTGCCTAAATTTTCCATGCCTTGCCTAGCCTAAAATTGTTTTCACTTGCCTTGCCTTGCCTTGTCTTGCCTTCCCTTCCCTTGCCTTGCCTTGCCTTTCCTCACCTCGCCAGGAATTGGCTTGTCTCGAATCGCCTGTAATTGCCTTGCCTGGAATAGCCTTGCCTGGAATTGCCTGGCATTTCCTTGCCTGAAATTGCCTTGCCTAAAATTGTGTGGAATTGTCATGCCTGGATTTTCCGTGCATGGAATTGCCTTTACTTGACTTGCCTTGCCTGGAATTGCCTTGCCTTGACTTGCCTGAAATTGCCTTGCCTGTAAATATCGTGCCTGTAGTTACCTTGCCTTGCCCTGCCAGGCATTGCCTGGAATTGCCTTTCCTGGACATGCCTTCTCTTTCCTTGCTTGTAATTGCCTTGCTTTGCCTAAAGTTGCCTTTCCTGGAATTGCCCTAGCTGTCATTGACTTGTCTGGCCTTGCTTTGACTAGAATTGACTTGCTTGGCATGGCCTGGCATGGAATTGCCTTGCCTTGCCTTGCCTGGAATTGCTTGCCTTGCCTAGCCTGGAATTGCCTACGCTGGACTTCCCTGGAATTGCCTTCCCAGGAATTGCCTTGCATGGAATTTTATTACCTGGAATTGCCTTGCATGGAATTGGGTTGAATTGCCTTTCCTGGAATTGCCTGAAATTGCCTTGCCTTGTTTTGGTTAGCCTAGAATTTTTTTACCTTGTCTTGCCTTACCTGAAAATTTCTTTCCTTGCCTTACCTGTAATTGAGTTTCCTTGACTTGCCATGCCTGTAGTTGCCTTTCTTTACCTTGCTTCCTGGCAATGCCTTGCTTTGCCTTCCTTGGAATTACCATACCTGGAATTGCCTTGGCTTGCCTGGAACTGTGTTCCCTGAAATTTTCCTGCCTTGCCTAGCATTTGCTGAAATTGCCTTGCCTTGCCTTGCCTTGCCATATATTCCTTTGAGTTGTCTTGCCTTGCCTTGCCTGGAATTGTCTTGTCTTTCCTTTCCAGGAATTGCCTTTTCTTTAATTGCCTTGCCTGGAATTGTTTTGACTTGCCTTGCCTTTCCCAGAACTGCCTTGCCTTGCCTTGACTGGAATTGCCTTGCAATGTTTTGACTGTAATTGCCTTCTCTTTCCTGAAATTGCCTTGACTTGCCTTGCTTGCCTGGAATTGCCTGAAATTGCCATGCCTGGAATTGACTTGCCTTTCCTTGCCTTGCCTGGAACTGGATTACCTGGTATTGCCTTGCCTGGTATTTCCTTGCCTGAGTTTGCCTTGCCTGGTATTGTATTGCCAGAAGTTTCATGAAATTTCCTTGCCTGGAATTGCCTTGCCTGAAATTGCCGGGAATTGTTTTTCCCAGAATTTACCTGCCTTGAATTGCCTTGCCTTGAGTTGCTTTGCCTGGCCTTGCTTTGCCTTGCCTGGAATTCCCTTGCATTGCGTTGACTGGAATTGCCTTGCCTTGCCTTGAATTGCCTTGCATTGTCTTGCCTGGAATTGCCTAGCCTTGCCTTGCCTTGCGTGTAATTGCCATGCCTTCTCTTGCTTTCCTGGAATTGCCAGGCTTTGCCTTCCGTGGAATTGCAATGCCTGGATTTGCATTGCCTGGCATTGCCTTGCCTGAAACTGCGTTGCCTGGGATTTTCTTGACTTGACTTGCCTTGCCTGTAATTGCCTGCCTTGACTTACCTGGGATTGCCTTGCCTGGAATTGCCTTGCCTGCAATTGTCTTGACTTGCCTTGCCTTGCCAGGAATTGCCTTGCCTTGCGTTGCCTACAATAGCCTTGTCTTGCCTTGCCTGTAATTGCCTTGTTTTGACTTGCCTGGAATTGCCTTGCCTAAAATTGTAATGCCTGGAATTGTCTTGCCTTGCCTTGCCTGGTATTGCACAGAATTGCCTTGCCTTACCTTGCATTGTCTTGCCTTGCCTTGCCTTGCCTTGCTTGAAATAGCCTTTTCTGGAATTGACTTGCCAGGTCTTGCCTTGCATGGAATTGCATTGCTTGGAATTGCTGATCATGAAATTTCCTTGCCTTGCTTTGCCTGGAACTGCATGCCTTGAATTGCCTTGCATGGAAATGCCTTGCCTGAAATTGTTTAGAATTTCCTTTCCTAAAATTGCCTTGCCTGGAATTTTCTTGAATTGCCTTGCCTGGAATTGCCTCACCTGGAATTGCCTCGCCTGGAATTGACTCACCTGGAATAGCCTTGTGTCAAATTGCCTGAAATTGCCTTCCCTGAAATTGCCTTGCCTGGAATTGCCTGGAATTGACTTGACTTGCTTTGCCTAGCCTGAAATTTCTTGCCTTCTCGTCCCTTACCTGAAATTTTCTTGCCTTGCCTTACCTGTAATTGAGTTGCCTTGTCTTGCTCTGCCTGTAATTGCCTTGCCCTGACTTGCTTGCATGAAATTGCCTTACATTGTCTTGCGTGAAATTGCAATGCCTGGAATTGCCTTTCCTTGCCTGAAACTGTGTTGCCTGGAATTGCCTTGCCTTGTCTAGCATTGACTAAAATTGCCTTGCCTTGCCTTGCCTTACCTTGCGTTGAGTTGCCTTGCTTTGCCTTGCCTGGAATTGTCTTGTCTTTCCTTTCCTGGAATTTTCTTGCCTTGAATTTCCTTGCTTGGAATTTTTGGGAATTTCCTAGCTTTGAATTGCCTTGTTTTGAATTGCCTGGTTTGAATTGCTTTGCCTGGAATTGCTTGGATTTGCCTTGCCTAAAATTGCCTTGTCTTTTCTTGCCTGAAATTGCCTTGCCTTGACTGAAATTGCCTTCCCTTATTTTGCATGGAATTGCCTTCCCTTGCCATTCCTTTACTGGAATAGCCTTGCTTTGCTTTCCCAGTGATTGCCTTTCTTGTTTTGCCTTGCCTGAAATTGCCTTATCTTTTCTTGCTTGGAATTGCCTTGCCTTGCGTTGTATTGCTTGAAATTTCCTTGCCTTGCGTTTCCTGGAATTGTCTTGCATTTCCTAGCCTTGCCTGGCATTGCTTCGCTTTTCCTTTCCTGAAATTGATTAAATTTGCTTTGCCTTGCCTTGTCTGGAATTGCCTTTCCGTGCCTTGCCTTCAGTTGCCTTTTCTTGTCTTCTCTGGAATTGCGATGCCTTGACTTGCCTGGAATTGCATTGACTTGCCTTTCTTGGAATTGTTTTTCCTTGCCTTTTTTGAAATTGCCTTGCCTTCCCTTGCCTTGCCAGGAATTCCCTTGCCTTTCCTTGGCTGGAATTGCCTTGCTTTTTTTGCTGGAAATTTCTTTGCCTTTTCTGGAATTGCCTTCCCTTGCATTGTCTGGAATTGCCTTTCCTTGCCTTGTTGTGCCATCCTTGCCTGGAATTACCTTGCTTTGAATTAACTTGCCTTGCCAGGAGTTCCCTTCACTTGCCTGGAATTACCTTTCCTGGAATTGCCTTGCCAGGAATTGCCTTTCCTGGAATTTCCTTGCCTGAAATTGCCTGGAATTGCCATGCCATAAATTGCCTTACCTGGAATTTCATTACCCGGAATTGCCTGGCCTGGAATTGCGTGAAATTGCCTTGCCTGAAATTCCCTTGCCTGGAATTTTCTTTCCTGGAATTGCCTTGACAGAGAATGCCTTGCCTGGAATTTCATTACTTGGAATTGCCTTGCCTGGAATTTCCTGAAATTTCCTTGCCTAGAATTGCCTTTCCTGGAATTGCCTAGAATTGCCTTGTTTTACCTTGTCTTGCCTGTAATTTTTATGCCTTGGCTTGCTTTGACTGGAATTGCCTTGCCTTGTTTTTTCTGTTATTGTCTTACCTTGGCTTGCCTTGTCTCTAATTGCCTTGCCTTGCCTTGCCTTGCCTTGCTTGCCTTTACTTGCTTGCCTTGCCTTGCTTGCCTTGACTTGCCGTGCCCGGAATTGCCATGCCTGGAATTGCCTTTCATTGCCTTGCCTGGAATTGCCTTGCCTTGACTTGCCTTGAGTTGCCTTCCTTTGCCTTGCCTTGCCTGAAATTGCCTTGCATTGCCTTGCCTGGAATTGTCTTTACTTGCCTTGCCTTGCCTGGAATTTTTGTGACTTGCCTTGCCTTGCCTTGCCAGGAATTCCCTTCCCTTGCCTTGCCTTACCTTGTCTGGAATTACCTTGCTTTGCCTTAATTCGCCTGGAATTGCCATGAGTTGCTTTGCCTTGCCTGGAATTGCCTTGCCTTGCGTTGACTGGAATTGCCATGCCTTGCTTTGCCTGGAATTGTTTTGCTTTTCCTCGCGATGCCTCACCTTGCCTTGCCTTGCCTTGCCTCGAATTGACTTGCATAGCCTTGCCTGGTATTGCCTTTTCTAAAATTGCCTTACATTGCCTTGCCTGTAATTGCCTTGCCTTGCCTTGCCTGGAACTGGGTTACCTGGAATTGCCTTCACTTGCCTTTCCTTGCCTGTAATTGCCTTGCCTTGCATTGCATGTAACTGCGTTGCCTGGAATTGTTTTGACTTGCCTTGCCTTTCCTGGAATTTCCTTGCCTTTCCTTGCCTGAAATTTTTTTACCTTACCTTGCCTTGCCTTACCAGGAATTGACTTACCTTGCCTTTTTTGCCTTTTCTCGTCTGGAATTACCTTGCCTTGCCTTGATTTGCCTAAAATTGCCATGACTTGTTTTGCTTTGCCTGGAAATGCTGTGCCTTGCGTTGCCTGGGATTGCCATGTCTTGCCTTGCTTGGAATTATTTTGCCTTGTCTTGCCTTGCCTCAACTTGCCTTGCCTTGCCTCGAATTGACTTGTGTAGCCTTGCCTGGTATTGCCTTGCCTAGAATTGCCTTGTATAGCCTTGCCTGTAATTGCCTTGCCTTGCTTTATCTGAAACTGTGTTGCCTGGAATTGCCTTTACTTCTCTTTTCTTGCCTGGAATTTCCTTGAATTGCCTTGCTCTGCCTTGCCTTGAGTTGCCATTTGTTTTGCCATGCCTGGAATTGCCTTTCCTGGTATTGTCTTGACTTGCCTTACCATGCCTGAAATTGCCTTGCCTTTTCTTCACTGGAATTGCCTTGCCTTGCCTTGCCTTGCCTTGCCTTGCCTTGCCTTGCCTTGCCAGGAATTGCCTTGCCTTGACTTGCCTTGCCTTGCCTTGTCTGGAATTACCTTGTCTTGCCTTGATTTGCCTAAAATTGCGTGACTTGTTTTGCTTTGACTGGGAATGCTGTGCCTTGCATTGCCTAGAATTGCCATGCCTTGCCTTGCTTGGAAATGTTCAGATTGCCTCGCCTTGCCTTTCCTCGCCTTGCCTTGCCTTGCCTGAAATTGACTTGTGTAGCCTTGCCTGGAATTGTCTTGCCTAGAATTGCCTTGCCTTGCCTTGCCTTGCCTGAAACTGTGTTGCGTGGAATTGCCTTTACTTCTCTTTCCTCGCCTGAAATTTTCTTGAATTGACTTTCCCTGCCTTGCCTTGAGTTGCCTTTTCTTGCTTTGTCATGCCTGGAATTGCCTTGCCTGGAATTGCCTTTCCTAAAATTGTCTTAAGTTGCCTTGCTGTGCCTGTAATTGCCTTGCCTTGCCTTGCCAGAAATTGCCTTACCTTGCCTTTCCTTGTCTGGAATTACCTTGCCTTGCCTTGATATGCCTAAAATTGCTGTGATTTGTTTTGCTTTGACTGGAAATGTCGTGCCTTGCGTTGCCTGGAATTGCCATGCTTTAACTTGCTTGAAATTGTTTTACCTTGCCTCACCTTGCCTTGTCTCGCCTTGCCTTGCCTTGCCTCAAATTGACTTGTGTAGCCTTGTCTGGTGTTGCCTTGCCTAGAATTGCCTTGTATTGCCTTGCCTGTAATTTTCTTGCATTGCCTTTCCTGAAACTGTGTTGCCTGGAATTGCCTTTACTTCTCTTTCCTTGCCTGGAATTTTCTTAAATTGCTGTGCCCTGCCTTGACTTGAGTTGCCTTTTTTTGCCTTGCCATGCCTGTAATTGCCTTGCCTGGAATTGTCATGACTTGTCTTGCCGTGACTGGAATTGCCTTGCCTTGCCTTGCCAGGAATTGCCTTGCCTTGCCTTGCCTTGCACTTCCTTGTCTGAAATTACCTTGCCTTGCCTTGATTTGCCTAAAATTGCCGTGACTTGTTTTGCTTTGCCTGGAAATGCCACGCCTTGCATTGCCTGGAATTGCCATGCCTTGCCTTACTTAGAATTGTTCTGACTTGCTTCGCCTTGCCTTTCCTCACCTTGCCTTGCCTTGCATCAAATTGACTTGAGTAGCCTTGGCTGGTATTGCCTTGCCTAGAATTGCCTTCTATTGCCTTGCCTATAATTGCCTTGTATTGCCTTGCCTGTGATTGTCTTGCCTTGCCTTACCTAAAACTGTGTTGCCTGGAATTGCCTTTATTTGCCTTTCCTTGCCTGGAATTTCCTTGAATTGCCCTGCCTTGCCTTGCCTTGAGTTGCCTTTATTTGCCTTGCCATGCCTAGAATTGCCTTGACTTGCCTTGACTTGCCTGGAATTCCCTTGTCTTACATTGCCTTGCCTTGCCATGAATTGCCTTACCTTTTCTTGCCTTTCCTTGCCTTGTCTGGAATTACCTTGCCTTGCCTTAATTTGACTGGAATTGCCGTGACTTATTTTGCCTTGCCTCACCCTGCCTTGCCTGGAACTGACTTGCATAGCCTTGCCTGGTATTGCCTTGCTTAGAATTACCTTGCATTGCCTTGCCTTGCCTTGCCTGTAATTTTCTTGCCTTGACTTGCCTTCCATTGCAATGTTTGCCTGGAATTGCCTTGCCTTGCCTTGCTTGGAATTGCCGTGCCTGTAATTTCCTTGCCATGCCTTGCTTGCCTGAAATTTCCTTCCCTACCCTTGCTTGGAATTGCCATGCCTGGAATTGCCTTACCTTGCCTGGAACTGCGTTGCCTGTAATTTCCTTGCCTTTCCTAGCATTGTCTGGAATTGCCTTACCTTGCCTTGCCTTAACTTCCTTTGAGTTGCCTTGCCTTTGTCTTGCCTGAAATTGACTTGCCTTTTCTTTCCTGTTATTGCCTTGTCATGCCTTTCCTTGCCTTGAGCTGACTTGCCTGGAATTGTCTTTTCTTTCCATTCCTGGTATTATTTTGCTTTCAATTGCCTTGCTTGGAATTTACTACATTTACCTTGTTTTGAATTGCCTTGCTTGGAATTATCTTGCCTGGAATTGCTTTGCCTGGAACTGGTTGGATTTGCCTTGCCTGAAATTGCCTTTTCTTATTTTACATGGAATTGCCTTGCCTTTTCTTTCCTTGAATGGAACAGCCTTGCTTTGCTTTGTCTGGAATTTACTTTCTTGCCTTGCAATGCCTGAAATTGCCTTGTTTTTTTTTTGCTTGGAATTGCGTTGCCTTGCCTTGTATTTCTTGGAGTTGCCTTGCCTTGCGTTGCCTGAAATTTTGTTGCCTTTTCTTCCCTTGCCTGGCATTGCATCGCCTTGCCTTTCCTAAAATTGATTAAACGTCTCTGGCATGTCTTTGCCTTGCCTGGAATTGCCTTGCCAGAAATTTCCTGGAATTGCCTTTGCTGGAATTTCCTGGTATTGCCTTGTCCAAAATTGCCCTGCCTTGCCTTGCTTTGCCTTTCCTGGAATTGCCTTGCCAGGAATTGTCTTGACTTGACTTGCCTAGCCTGAAATGGCTGTACCTTGCCTTGCCTGGAATGCTTGCCTTGAATTGCCTTGCCTGGAAATGCCTTCCCTCAAATTGTTTGGAATTGCTTTGCTAGAATTTTCTTGCCTGGAATTTTCTGAAGTTTTTTTGCCTGAAATTGCCTGGAATTGCCTCACCTGGAATTGTCTTGCCTGGAATTGCTTTTCCTTGCCTTGCCTAGCCTGGAATTTTCTTTTCTTATCTTGCCTTACCTGAAATTTTCTTGCCTTCCTTTACCTGTAATTGTGTTGTCTTGCCCTGCCATGCCTCTGATTGCCTTGCCTTGCCTTGGTTGACTAAAATTTTCTTGCCTTGCTTTGCTTGGAATTGCCTTGCCTTGCCTAGCATTGTCTGGAATTGCCTTGCCTTGCCTTGCCTTGAGTTGCCTTGCCTTGCCTTGACTGGAATGGTCTTCTCTTTCCTTTCCTGGAATTTTCTCTCCTAGAATTGCCTTGCTTGGAATTTTCTGTAATTGCCTTGCCTTGAATTGCCTTGCTTGGAATTGCCTTGCCTAGAATTGCTTTGCCTGGAATTGATTGAATTTGCGTTGTCTGGAATTGCCTTTCCTTGTCTTGCCTGAAATTGCATTTTCTTATTTTGCATGCAATTGCCTTGCCTTGCCTTTTCTTGAGTGGAATAACCTTGCTTTGCTTTTCCTGGAATTGACTTTCTTTCCTTGCCTTGCCTGGAATTGCCTTGTTTTTCTTGCTTGGAATTGCCTTGCCTTGCCTTGTATTTCTTGTAGTTGCCTTGCCTTGCATTGCCTGAAATTGCCTTTTCTTTCCTTGTCTTGCCTGGCATTGCATCGACTTGTCTTTACTGAAATTTGTTAAACTTGCCTTGCCTTGCCTTGTCTGGAATTGCCTTTCCATGCCTTGCCTTCAAATGACTTCCTTTGCCTTCTCTGGAATTGCGATGCCTTACCTTTCCTGGATTTGCCATGCCTTGCCTTGCCAGAAATTGCCTTGCCTTGCCTTGGCTGGAATTGTCTTGCTTTTCTTTGCCCGGATTTGACTTGTTTTGCTTTTTCTGGAATTACCTTTCCTTGCATTGCCTAGAATTGCCTTTTCTTGCCTTGCTGTGCCTTCTTCGCCTGAATTACCTTGCCTTAAACTACCGTGCCTTGTCTTTCCAGGAATTCCCTTTCCTTTCCTGGAATTACCTTTTCTGGAATTTCCTTGCCAGGAATTGCCTTGCCTGGACTTGCCTTGCCTGAATTTGCCTTGCCCGGAATTGCCTTAACTGAAATTGCCTTGCCAAAAATTGCCTAAACTGGAATTTCATTACCTGGAATTACCTTGCTGGAATTGCCTGGAGTTGCCTTGCCTGGAATTGCCTTGCCTAGACTTTTTTGAAATTGCCTTGCACTTCAAGCAAGTGCAAGTTGTTGTGCCTGAAACTGCCTTTCCTTGCCTTGCCTTGACATGCCTGGAATTGCTTTGCCTGGAATTGCCATGCCTGAATTTTTCTTGCTTTGCTTTGCCTGGTATTTCCCAGAATTGCCTTGCTTTGCCTTTCCTTGCTTGAAATAGCTTTTTCTGGCATTGACTTGCCAGGTCTTGCCTTGCATGGAATTGCATTGCTTGGAATTGCTGATCATGAAATGTCTTGCCTGAAAATGCCTTACCTGAAATTGTTTAGGATTGCCTTGCCTAAAATTGCCTTGCCTTGAATTGCCTTGCCTGGAATTGCCTCACCTGTAGTTGCCTTGCCTGGAATTGCCTTGTCTTGAATTGCCTGGAATTGCTTTCCCTGAAATTGCCTCGCCTGGAATTGCCTGGGATTGACTTGACTTGCTTTGCCTAGCCTGGAATTTCTTTGCTTTGTCTTGCCTTACCTGAAATTTTCTTGCCTTGCCTTACCTGTCATTGAGTTGCCTTGCATTGCCGTGCCTGTAATTGTCTTGCCTTGCCATACTTCTCTGAAATTGCCTTCCCTTGCCTTGCGTGGAATTGCTCTGCCTGGAAATGCTTTGCCTTGCCTAGAACTGCATTGCCTAGAATTGCCTTGCCTGGAATTGCCTTGCCTTGCCTAGCAATGCCTTACATTGCCTTGTCTTAACTTGCCTTGCTTTGCCTTGCTTTGCCTTTCCTTACCTTGTGTTGAGTTGCCATGCCTTGCCAGGAAGTCTTGTCTTTCCTTTCCTGGAATTACTTGCCTAGAATTTCCTTGCTTGGTATTTCCTGGGATTGCCTTGCCTTGAATTGCCTTGCTTGGGATTGCCTTGCCTTGAATTGCTTTGCCTGGAATTTCTTGGATTTGCCTTGTCTGTAATTTCTTACCTTGCCTTGCCTGAAATTGCCTTGTGTTGCCGAAATTGCTTTGCCTTGCCTGAAATTGAATGCCCTTATTTTGCATGGAATTTCCTTTCCTTGCCTTGCCTTGACTGTAATAGTCTTGCTTTGCTTTGCCTGGAATTGCCTTGCCTTGCCTTGCCTGAAATTGCCTGCCCTTATTTTGCATGGAATTGCCTTGTCTTGCCTTTCATTGACTGTAATAGTCTTGCTTTGCTTTTCCTGGAATTGCCTTACTTGCCTGGAATTGCCTTGTCTTTTCTTGCTTTAAATTGATTTGCCTTGCCTTATATTGCTTGGATTTGCCTTGCCTTGCCTTGCGTTGCCTGAAATTGTCGTGCCTTTCCTTGCCTTTCTTGGCATTGCATTGCCTTGCTTTTACTGTAATTGATTAAACCTGTCTTGCCTTGACTTGTCTGGAATTGCCTTTCCTTGCCTAGCCTTCAATTGCCTTTTTTGCCTTCTCTAGAACTGCATTACCTCGACTTGCCTGGAATTGCGTTGCCTTACTTTTCCTGGAATTGCCTTGCCTTGCCTTTCCTGAAATTGACTTGCCTTGCCTTTCCTGGAATTGTTTGCCTTGCCTTGCCTGGAATTGCCTTGCTTTTTTATGGCTGAAATTGCCTTGCCTTGCCTTTTCTGGAATTGTTTTGCTTGGCATTTCCTGGAATTGCCTTTCCTTGACTTGCCGTGCCTTCCTTGACTGGAATTACCTTGCTTTGAAATACCTTGCCTTGCCTTGTCTTGAGTTCCCTTGCCTTGCCTGGAATTACCTTGTTTGAAATTGCTTTGCCAGGAATTGCCTTGCCTTGAATTGTCTTGCCTGAAATTGCCTTACCTGGAATTGCCTAGAATTGCAATGCTAGAAATTGCCTTGCCTGGAATTTCATTACCTGGAATTGCCTTGCATGGAATTGCCTGAAATTGCCTTGCCTGGAATTTCCTTGCCCGAATTTGCCTTTCCTTTGATTGCCTGGAATTTCCTTGCCATTGAATGCCTTACCTGGAATTTCATTACTTGGAATTGCCTTACCTGGGTTTGCCTGGAATTGTCTTGCCTAGTATTACCTTTTCTGAAATTGACTGGAATTGCCTTGCCTTGCCTTGTCTTACCTGAAATTTTCATGCCTTGGCTTTCTTTGCTTGGAATTGCCTTGCCCCAACTTGCCTGTTATTGCCTTGCCTTGCCTTGTCTGTAATTGCCTTTTCTTTCCTTGCTGTACTTGACTGGAATTGCCTTGCCTTGCCTGGAATTTCCATGCCTGGAATTGTCTTCACTTGCCTTGCCTTGCCTGGAATTTCCATGTCTGGAATTGCCTTGCCTGAAACTCTCTTGCCTGGAATTGCCTTCACATGCCTTTCCTTGCCTGGAATTGCCTTGCCTTGCTTTTTCATTCATTGAGTTGCCTTTCTTGGCCTTGCCTTCCTGGAATTGCCTTGCCTTGCCTGGAACTGTGTTGCCTGGAATTGTCTTGCCTTGTCTAGCATTGCCTGGAATTGCCTTGCCTTGCCTTGCCTTGTTTTGCCTTGCTTTATCTTATTTTAAGTTGCCTTGCCTTACAATGCCTGAAATTGTCTTGTCTTTCTTTTCCTGAAATTTTCTTGTCTGTAATTGCCTTGCCCTGAATTGTCTTGACTTTCCATGCCTTGCCTGAAATTGCCTTGCCTTGCCTTGACTGGAATTGACTTACCTTGCTTTGCCTTGCCTTGCATTGCCTTGCCTTGCCTGGAATTGACTTGCCTTTTCTGGAATTACCTTGCCTTGCCTTGACTTTAATGAAATTGCCGTAACTTGTTTTGCCTTGCCTGAAATTGCCTTTTTTTTTACCTTGCGTGGAGTTGGCTTACCTTACCCTGCCTTGATTTTCCAGCAATTGCCTTACCCCCTGACTTGCCTTGCCTTACTTTGACTTGGCTGGAATTGCATTGATTTCCCTTGTGTTCATTGCCTTGTCTTACATGGAATTGCCCCTCCTTGCCTGGAATTACCTTGCCCTGCTTTGAGTTGACTGCAATTGCCGAGACTTGTTTAGCCTCACCTGGAATTACCTTGCCTTGCGTTTCCTGCAATTGCCATGCCGTGAATTTCCTGGAATTGTTTTGCTTCGCCTTGCCTTTCCTTGCCTTGCCTTCCATAGAATGCACTTGCCTTGCTTTGCCTGAAATTGCCTGGAATCACCCTATGTGAGATTGCCTGGTATTGCATTTTTTGGAATTGCCTACACTGGAATTGCCTGGAATTGCTTGGCCTGGAATTGCCATGCCTGCAGTTTCCTTGCCTAGAGGTTCCTTGCCTGGAATTGCCTATAATTGCCTTCCCAGGAATTGCCTTGCCTGGAATTTTACTACCTGGAATTGCCTTGCCGGGAAATGGGTGGAATTGTTTTGCCTGAAATTTTCTGGAATTGCCTTGCCTTGCCTTGCCTTTCTTAGCCTGGAATTTCCTTGCTTTCTCTTGTCGTACCTAAAATTTCCTTGCCTGGCCTAACTGGTAATTGAGTTGCCTTGTCTTGCGTGTCCTGGAATTGTCATGCCTTGCCTTGCTTGCAATTGTTTTACCTTGGATTGCCTTGCATTGCCTTGCCTTGCATTGCCTTGCCTTGCCTTGCCTTGCATTGCCTGGAGTTGACTTGCCTTGCCTTGCCTTTAATTGCCTTGCCTTGCCTTGTCTGGAATAGCCTTGCATTGACTTGGGTGAAATTGCCTTGCCTTGTTTAGTCTGGAATTGCCTTGCCTTGTTTTTTCTGAAATTGTCATGCCCTGTATTGCCTTTTCTGGAATAGAATTTCCTTGCCTTGCCAAAAACTGCCTTATCTTGTCTTGCCTTACTTGCCTGAAATTGCCATAACTTGTTTCGCCTTTCATGAAATTGCCTTGCCTTGCCTTGCCTTGCATTGCCTGGAATTGTCTTGCCTCACCTTGCCTTGTTTTTCCAGAAATTGCCTTACCCTGACTTGCCTTTCCTTGCTTTGACTTGGCTGAAATTGCTTTGTGTTCCCTTGCATTGACTTGCCTTGTCTTACATGAAATTGCCTTGCCTTGCCTGGAATTATTTTGCCTTGCCTTGAGTTGCCTGGAATTGCTGGGATTTGTTTTGCCTCACCTGAAATTGCCTTACCTTGCGTTGCCTGAAATTGCCATGCCTTGATTTGCCTGGAATTGTTTTGCTTTGCCTTGCCTTGACTCACCTTGGCTTTCCTTGGCTTGCTTTGCCTTTCCTTGCTTTGCCTAGAATGGACTTCCCTTGCCTTGCCTGGGATTGCCTTGCCTGAAATTGCCTGAAATTTCCCTGTGTGAAATTTCCTGGAATTGCATTACCTGAAATTGCTTGGAATTGCCTACACTGAAATTGTCTGCATTTTTCTGGCCTGGAATTGCCATTCCTGGAGTTTTCATGGCTGGAATTGCCTTGCCAAAAATTGCCTTGCCATTAATTTTATTACCTGGAATTGCCTGGCCTTGAATTGGGTAGAATTGTCTTGCCTGAAATTGCCTTGCCTGGAATTGTCTGGAATTGTTTTGCTTGCCTTGCCTAGCCTGGAATTTCCTTGAGTTGGCTTGCCTTACCTGAAATTTCTTTACCTTGCCTTACCTATAATTGAGTTGCCTTGCCTTGCTGTGCTTGTAATTGCCTTGCCATGCCTTGCTTTCCTGTCATTGCCTTGCTTTGCCTTGCTTCGAATTGCCATACCTGGAATTGCCTTAAATTGCCTGGAACTGCATTGCCTGGAATTGCCTTGCCTTTCCTACCATTACCTGGAATTCCCTTGCCTTGCCTTGCCTTGCCTTGCTTTATCTTTCCTTGAGTTGCATTGCCTTGCCTTGCCTAGAATTGACTTGTCTTTCCTTTCCTGGAATTTCCTTGTCGGTAATTGCCTTGCCTGGAATTGTCTTGATTTGCCTTTCCTTGCCTGGAATTGCCTTTCCTTGTCTTAACTGGAATTGCCTTACCTTGCCTTGCCGTACCTTGCCCCCACTAGAATTGACTTGCCTTGCCTGGAAATACCTTGCCTTGCCTTGCCTTGCCTTAACTAACCATAATTTGTTTTGCCTTGCCTGGAATTCCTTGCCTTGCCTTGCCTGGAATTGCCTTGCCTTGCCTTGCCTTGTTTATCCAGAAATTGCATTACCCTGACTTGCCTTGCCTTCCTTTGGCTTGGCTGTAATTGCATTGTTTTGCCTTGCATTCATGGGCCTTGTCTTACATAGAATTGCCTTGCCTTTCCTGGAATTACCTTGCCTTGCTTTGAGTTGCCTGGAATTGCTGTGACTTGTTTTGTCTCACCTGGAATTTCCTTGCCTTGCATTGCCTGCAATTGTCATGCCTTGACTTGCCTGGAATTATTTTGCCTTACCTTGCCTTGCCTTGCCTTCCATAGAATGGACTTGCCTTGCCTTGCCTGAAACTGCCTTGCCTGAAACTGCCTTGCCTGAAACTGCCTTGCCTGGAATTTCCCTGTGTGGAATTGCCTGGAATTGTGTTTTTATTAATTGCCTACACTGAAAATGCCTGGCCTGGAATATTCACGCGTGGGGTTTTCTTGCCTGAAATTGCCTTGCCAGAAATTACCTTGCCTGGAATTTTACTACCTGGAATTGCATTGCCTGGAATGGGTGAAATTGCCTCGCCTGTAATTGCCTTGCCTGAGATTTTCTGTAATTGTATTGCCTTGCCTTGCTTAGCCTGGAATTGCCTTACCTGAAATTTTCTTGCCTTTCCTTACCTGTAATTGAGTTGCCTTTCCTTGCAGTGCCTGTAATTCCCTGGCCTTGCTTCCCTGGCATTGCCTAGCCTTGCCTTCCTTGGAATTGCCTTGCCATGCCTGAAATTGCCTTTTCTCACCTGGAACTGCGTTGCCTGGAATTGCCTTGCCTTTTCTAGCATTGTGTGGAATTGCCTTGCCTTGCTTTGCCTTGTCTTACCTTGAGATGCCTTGCCTAAAATTGTCTTGTTTTTCTTTTCCTGAAACTTCCTTTTCTGTAATTGCCTTGCCTGGACTTGTCTTTACTTGCCTTGCCTGTCCTGGAAATGCCTTGCCTTGCCTAGACTGGAATTGCTTTACCTTGTCTTGCCTTGCCTTGATTTGCCTGGAATTGCCATAACTTGTTTTGCCTTGCCTGGAATTGCCCTGCCTTGCGTGTCCTGGAATTCCCATGCGTTGCCTGGAATCATTTTGCCTTGCCTTGCCTTGCCTTGCCTGGAGTTCACTTGCCTTGCCGTGCCTTTAATTTCCTTGCCTTTACTTGCCTTGCCTTGCTTGGAATCCCCTTGCCTTGACTTGTGTGGAATTACCTTACCTTGTTTTGCCTGGAATTTTCTTACCTTGTTTTTCCTGGAATTAGCATGACTTGTATTGCCTTGCCTGGAATAGCCTTTCTATGCCTTGCCAGGAACTGCCTTAAATTGCCTTGCCTGATATTGCCTTTCCTTTTCTTTCTTTGCCTTGCCTTGTCTTGCCCGGAATTGCCTTGCCTTGTATTTCCTTGCCTGCAATAATTGCGTTTCCTGGAATTGACTTTCCTGGAATTGCCTGAAATTGCCTTGCATGTAATTTCCTGGAATGTTTATCCTAGAATTGTCTGAAAATTTAGGCACTGAAGTTGCCTAAATTTGCCTTGCCAAAAATTGCCTTGCCTAAAATTGCATGGACTTGCCTTGCCTGGAATTGTCTTGCTTGGAATTGCCTTGCCTGGAATTGTTTTGCATTGCCTTGGCTGTAATTGCCTTGCCTTGACTTGACTTGCTTTGCATTAGTGGGAATTGCCTTGCCTTGTATCGAGTTCACTTACCCTGTCTTGACTTGCCAGAAATTGCCGTAACTTGTTTTGCCTTGCCTGAAATTGCCTTGCCTTGCATGTCCTGGAACTGCCATGCCTTGCCTTGCCTGGAATTACTTTGCCATACCTTGCCTTACCTTACCTTGCCTTTTCTTGTTTTTCCTGGAGAAGACTTGCCTTGCCTTGCTTTGTCTTGCCTTGAGTTTCCTTTTCTTGGCTTGCCTGGAATTGCCTTACCTTGCCTTTCCTGGAATTCCCTTTCCTGGAATCGGTTTGCCTTTCTTTGCCTTGCCTTCCCAGGAATTGCCTTAACTTGCCTCGCCTTGCCTTTACTTGCCTTGGCTGGAATTGCCTTGCTTTGCCTTGCATTCCCTTGCCTTGTTTTACCTAGAATTGCCTTGTGTTGCCTGAAATTATCTTCCCTTGTGTTGAGTTGCCTGGAATTGCCATGACATGTTTTGCCTTGCCTTGAATTGCCTTGCCTTGAATTGCCTTGCCTTGCATTACCTGAAATTGCCATGCCTTGACCTTTCTAAAATTGTTTTGCCTTGCCTTGCCTTGCTTTGCCTTTCCTTTAATCACCTTTCCTTTTCTTGTCTAGAATCGCCTTGCATTGACTTGTGAGGAATTGCCATGTCTTGTATTGCCTGGAATTGCCTTCCCTTCTTTTTCCTGAAATTGCCTTACCTTGCATTGCTTTGCCTTGAATAGCCTTTCCTTGCATTGCTAGGAATGACCTAATATTGCCTTGCCTGGAATTGCATTTTCTTGTCTTTTCTTCCCTTGACTTGACTTGCCTTGCATTGGCTGGAAGTGCCTTGCCTTTTATTACCTTGCCTGGAATAACTGCCTTGCCTGGAATTGCCTTACCTGGAATGTTCTGGAATTGCCTTGCATGGAATTGCCTGGAATTTCTTAACTGGAATTTTCTCAATTGCCTCCAAGGGAGTTTTGTAATTTTGCCTACAAGGGAGTTTTCTAATTTTGTTTTGTCTGGAATTGCCTGGAATTGCCTTGCCGGAATTTCCTTGCCTGGAATTGCCTTGTCTGAAATTGTCTCTCCTTGCCTTGCCTGGAATTGTCTTGCCATGCCTTGTTTTGCCTTGCCTTTCCGAAAATTGCCTTGCCTTGCTTTACCTTGCTTTGCCTTGCCTTGCTTTGCCTTGGCTTACCTTGCCTAAAATTGCCTTGCCTTGTCTTGCCTGACCTGGAATAATTCCTTGGCTTGGAATTGCCATGCCTTGTCTTGCCTTGAATTGTTTTTCCTTGCTTTGTCTTGCCTAAAATTGACTTGCCTTTCTTTGCCTGGAATTGCTTTGCATGAAATTGCCTAAAATTGCTTTGTGTGGAATTGCCTGGAATTGTGTTTCCTGGAATTGCCTGAAATTTCCTACACTGGAATTGCCTTACCTGTAATTCCCTTGCTTGGAGTTGTCTTACCTGAAATTGCCTTGCGTGGAATTGCCTTGCCAAGAATTTCCTTGCCTGGATTTTTATTACCAAAAATTTTCTTGCCTGGATTGACTGGAATTGCCTTGCCTGGAATTGCCTTTCTTTTCCTTGCCTTGCCTTGTTTCACCTTGCCTGGAATTGCCTTGCCTTGTCTTGCCTTTCCTGGATTAATTGCCTGGCCTGGAATTGCCTTGTCTGGAATTGCCTTGCGTTGAATGCCTGTAATTGCATTTCCTGGAATTGCCTGGAATTTTCTACACTTGAATTGCCATGAATTGCAGTGCCTGGAATTGTCTTGCCTGGAATTGCCTGGAATTGCCTTGCTTGAAGTTGCCTTACCTGGAATTACCTGGAATTGCCTTCCGAGGAATTGCATTGCCTCGAATTTTATTATCTGGAATTGTCTTGCTTTGTCTTGCCTGTAATTTCCTTGCCTTGCCTTTTTTTGCCTGTCATTGCGTTTCCTTGCCTTTCTTTACTCAAATTGCCTTTCCTTGACTTGCCTTGAATTGCCATGCCTGGAATTGACTTGCCTTGCCTTGCCTAAACCTGCATTGCCTGAAATTGTTTTGCCTGGGATTGCCTTGTCTGTAATTCCCTTGCCTGAAATTTCCTGGAATTTTCTTGTATGGAATTGCCTTGCCTGAAATTGCCTAGAATTGCCTCACCCAGAATTCCCTTGCCTTGCCTTGCCTTGAGTTGCCTTGCGATGCCTTGCCTTGAGTTGCCTTGCGAAGCCTTGCCTGGAATTACGTTGCCTTACCTTGCCTGAAATTGCCCTGAATTTACTTGCCTGTAATTGCCTTGCCTGGAATAGCCATGCCTGAAATTTTTTTCCTTGCATTGCCTTGCATCAAATTGCCTTGCTTTGCGTTGCCTCAAATAGCCTTCCCTTGCCTTGCCTGGAATTCCCGTGTTTGAAATTGCCAAGCCGTGACTTGCCTGGTTTTG
>JAPYYA010000089.1:0-18292 GCA_028533165.1 Leontopithecus rosalia
TGTCAATACCACATCACACCTACTCATAGGTTTAAATGAAACATTGATTGGTCATTATTAATACTCATTTTTTTTTCAGAATAAAGCAATATTTCTGTTCACTCTCCCTCTTTCTCTTCCTCTTTCTTCCTCTCCTTTACTTATTTTTTTCTTTCCTTCTCTAAAAAAAAATAAATAATAATAATATTAATGATGATGCCTGGGTCCTAACCCTCTAAGGTTCTGAATTAACTGTTCTGAGTGTGGCCTAGATTTACATTAGGACTGTAAAAGTTTCCAAACTGAATCCAGTGTTCAGAAAAAGTCAAAAACACTAATTTTTGACCCTACTTTACTGGTGAGTACCTTATACCATTAGTTAAATAAAATTGCCAAAAATGTAAACTACTTTAAAAACAAATATAAAATCCACAAATTAGAAGAATGAACAATGGATCCAAATATTTTATCTAGTAACTATTTGAAATTTTCTTAATAGACATTATCTGGCTCATGTAAATCAGTGGTTTCCAACCCTGTTTGAACATTAGAATCACCTAGGGAACTTAAAAACATACACACATGCCCAGGGTCCATCCCAGGCCAACTAAATCATAATGTCTAGGGGTGGGATTCTGGCATTAACACTCTTTTAAAAAGCTCACTATGATGTTCCAGTGTGTAGCCAAGCCTTCAAAACCACTGATGCAAATACACACGGAACCTGATGACTGAGGTGCCAGCAGTTGTCCTATTTCAGCCAACCACACAATTTTGAAAATATTTAAAAGGCTCTCTTGGCCGGGTGTGGCGGATCACACCTGTAATCCTAGCACTTTGCGAGGCTGAGGCAGGCAGATCACGAGGTCAGCAGTTCAAGACCAGCCTGGCCAACATGGTGAAACCCCGTCTCTACATGGTGTGCGCCTATAATCCCAGCTACTCAGGAAGCTAAGGCAGGAGAATTTCTTGAACCAGGAGGCGGAAGTTCCAGTGAGCCAAGATTGCACCACTGCACTCCAGCCTGGGTGACAGAGCAAGACTCCGTCTTGAAAAAACAAGCAAACAAAAAGGCTTTCTTTCTATACTGCCTGCTTCTACATGTATCTTTGGGTTCAGGCCTAAGAAATTTATTCATAGACAAACATTTATGTCTCTCATTCCTCATTTTTCTGACCAAGAAACTTTCTTCTCTCCAGTGAGTTTAAATTCAGAATATTTTTATTACCAATAGGGCAAAAGAAGAAAAGTTTTGCTAAGGAGTAAAGTCACATATCTATTGAGGAATCTGTGGTTTATGATACAAAGACTATTTCATCAAATGAAAAAAAGAGGCAAGGGAATTAATTTGCAAAATGAAGGAAATAATGGATATTTCAAAATCACATTTGAAAAATACTAATCAAATACTGATCAATACTAATACAACAAGTGGATTGTGGGTAAAGCTACCTAGTAAAAATTTGTACCCAACATATAAGAATACATTACCATTCTGTAGATTATTTTGTAGAAATGTGTAAATAATACTAGCAAGAGCATTTAAATTGGCAAATATTAATAAACTACCCAGCAATGATGAATAAAAAGACTATAATTTTAAAATGATCTGTTGCTGTTATCTACTGCTTTGCCGGGCACTCCTTGCTTCAAACATTACAATAGAATGTGAGCTCAACAACCCATATTTTACATTCCTAGCTACACAGTCACTCTCATTAATTGTACCACGACTCTTCCCATCTTCTCTAACCTCTCCACTTCTTCCTGAATTAGCTACATGACAGAGCCACACAGCTTGCCATGACTTTTTCAAGCATCTGAATACTATTAAATAAATAGTCTTTGCCCTGGACACAATGATGAAACTTGTTTACTACCTACCTGTTCTACAAATAGGTAAATGTTTTATTACTTAATAAGTATTGTAATTTTAAAGAAATAACCTATTATCTCTACTGTTAATCATATTTAATCTTCACAGAACAATCTAGAATTGGTTAGGTATCATTAACCTACCTGTACCTGAGGTGAGAGAGGTTGCCAATTAGCTCTATGGATAGTAGTTTCTAAAAGTATTACAATAAATATTTCTTCATTAGTAGGGAATTCATATAAGTGACTGAAATCTGTATAGCTATCTGAATATAAGGCAGAGCTCAAACTATTTGAGAGCCAGTGACATCCTGTAATCCTGTAACTGAGATTTTAGTTCCAAATCAAGTACTAGGTACTGTTAGAATAAAAATGATAGACTGTATTATCAACAAGCTAATGGAAGAGTAGACTGCAGTAATCTATCAATGAGAATGCATTTTCAAAGAACAAATGTTATGGTAAATAATTTTTCCAAAGAAGATTACACTGATGTATCACCACTTAAGGAAGAAAACAAAACTCCTGGGAAGCCATATGGAGAGCTTCAGTTTCTAAGCACCATAACATGTGTCAATTAGGGAATCCACTTCCTAAATCAAGAAGCAGCTTCCCAGCAACAAACTAGTGCAAGAAGACCTGGGACTTACAAAAAGTAGACAGAAATTCTGTATCTTTTGAAAAGATATTATCCAGCTTGAGAATATTTTCAATAACCTAATAGGTCAGACTGAGGCTATACTGGAAAAACAAAAAGGAGCATCAATTCTATATAAAGATGTGTTGAGTGCCTACTGTTTACAACTGTCCCTAAAACCATGTTGAGGCTATGCAACTGACTCCTTTTATTAAAGAAATAGGCAAGTTAAGGGTGAGATAGGTCAACTGTAATGTCCTGCACTTCTACTTCTAAAAGTAGCTTATTGTATTAATAAAACTAAGCTGATCAAACTCGTTCCTTGGGATTTTTCAACATAGAAAAGTAGAGGAAAAGGCTGCTCTCCTATTTGGGGTTATAGAGCATTAAAGGGTGACCCCTCACACACACACCAAAAAAAAAAAAAAAGATATGTCCAGGTCGTAATTCCAGAACCTGTAAATGTCACCCTATTCAGAAAGCACCACTGCAGAGCTTAAGAGTCTTGAAGTATGTATGAGTTCACAGACATACCTGATACTGGGTAATTTATTTAAGAAAAGAAAAAAAGAGATTTAATTAACTCACAGTTCAACATGGCTGGGAAGGCCTCAGGAAACGTACGATCATAGCAGAAGGGAAAGCAAAATCATCATTCTTCACATGACAGGAAGAAGGAGAAGTGTGGAGCAAAGTGGGAAAAGTCTCCTTATAAAACCATCAGATCTCATGAGAACTCACTCACCATCATGAGAACAGCATGGGAGATATCACCCCCATGATTCAGTTACCTCCTGTCAAGGCCCTCCCATGACACATGGGGATTATGGAAACTATAATTCAAGATGAAATTTTGGTGAAAACATAGCCAAACCACATCATTCTGGATTACCAAAGTAGACCCTTAATCCAAGACAAGCATCCTTACAAGAGAAAAACAGAGGGAGATTTAAGATTAAGATTTAAGATTTAGCTACGTATAATAGAGGTAGAAATTGGATTTATGCAGCAACAAGACGTGAAATACCTGGGAAAAAAACCAGAAACTAAAGAACCAAAGGATTCTTCCCTGGAGCCTTGGAAGGAAGCAAGGTCCTGATGGCACCCTGTTTTCAAACATTTGGCCTTCAGAATTGGGAAATAATAAATTTTTGCACTTTAAAGCTACCCATTTTGTGGTAATATGTAATGACAGCCCTAGGAAACTAATAAAAGGGGAGAGGGTAAAGATATCACTACAGAATGACAGACAGCGCTCCTATGGAATGGAGGACTATGGAGTCCTCTGCTATACAGAATACTATTTAGAGAAGAAGAAAATAATTACAGGAAACATTTACATATCACTTACTACCTGCCAGGCAGTGATCTAAATGCATTTAGTCTTCACAACAACCCTGAGATGAAAATATTACTGCTCTTCTTAAAAAAAAAAAAAAAAACCCACTTTATTGAGGTAAAATTGACATGAATAAGCTGTACTAATAACATATATACTTGATGAGTTTGAAGATATAAATACACCTGTGAAATCATAACCACAATCTATGCCATAAGCCAATCCATCACTTCTCAAAGTTTCCTCCTGCCTTATTTATTATTTTGTGTCTGTGTGAGAGAAAAATATTTAGCATGAGATCTGCCTCCTTAGCAAGTTTTTAAGTATATAATTCAGTATTGCTAACTATAGGCACTATGTTGTATAGTAGATCTTTAGGATTTAATCATCTTGTATAAATAAAACTTCATACCCTTTGACTAACACTTGCCTGTTTTCCCCTTTCCCACCTCTAGCCACCACTATTCCATTCTCTACTCTCTACTGTAATGGACACCCAGAGAAAAAGCAGCAATCAGAACAGCCCAACTCCTGTTGAGCTCTGGCATTGACTAATTAATCATAGTGTTCCTAGAAGTGAAAGTAATAGGAAGCCTACTGCATTCCTACTTCATTAATATAAGTAGAAAACTTCTTGATTGAACAGACAAAAGACTAATTTGAATTATAAAAACAGAGAATCACAGCCCTTCAATCAATTTCCAGACTTCAGCCAGTTTACAGACCCAGAACCCCTTGAGTGAAGGGGAGACCAGGTCCCTTTGAGAAAGGATCTCACTACATTACTAACAATTTATGCTGTGAATCTTTCTCCTATCCTTCCCCAAGGAGATCTCCAGCCTTTTACCCAGGGCAACTGTGCAGTGGGGAAAGGGAAATGATAAGACAACTGAGGGACTACTAGACACTGGCTCTAAGCTGATGTTGATTCCAGGGGACCCAAAATGTCACTGTGGTCCTCCAGTTAAAGTAGCAGCTTATGGCCGTAAGGTAATTAATGGAGTTTTAGCTCAGGTCTGACTTACTACGTATACAGTAAACTCCCAGACTCATCCTGTGGTCATTTCCCCAAGGCCAGAATGCACAGTTGGTATAAACATACTTAGTAGCTGGCAGAACCCCCACATTGGCTCCCTGAGCCAATGGGTGAGGGCCATTATGGTGAGAAAAACCAAATCGAAGCCATTAGAGCTGCCTCTACCTAGAAAAATACTAAATCAAAATAATATTGCATCCCTGGAGAAACCACAAAGAAATCACCATCAAGGACTTGAAAGACACAGGGTGGTGATTCCTAACACATCCCCATTCAACAATCCCATTTGGCCTGTGGATCTTGAAGAATGCTACTAGATTATCCTAAGCTTAACCAAGTGGTGATTCCAATTGCAGCTACTGTACCAGATATGGTTTCCCTGCTTCAGTAAATTAACACATCCCCTGGTACCTGGTATTCAGCCACTGACTTGGCAAATGCCTTTATTCCATTCCTGTCCACGAGGCCCACCAGAAGCAATTTGCCTTCAGCTGGCAAGGCCAGCAATATACCTTTACTGTCCTACCTCAGGGGCATATCAACTCTTCGGCTTTGTGTCATAATCTTATGCAGAGAGAAAGTGATCCCTTTCTGCTTTTGGAAGGTATCACACTAGTCCATTACATTGATGACATTATGCTCACTGAATCCAGTGAGCAAGAAGTAGCAAACACACTGGACTTATTGTTGAGACATTTGCGTGCTGGAGGATGGGAAATAAATCCAATGAAAATTCAGAGATCTTCTACCCCAGTAAAATTTCTGGGGTTCCAGTGGTACAGGAACTGTTGAGATATTCCTTCTAAGGTGAAGAATAAGTTGCTGCATTTGGCTCCTCTTACAACCAAGAAAAAGGCACAACACCCAGGGAGCCTATTTGGATTTTGGAGGCAACACATTCCTCATTTGGGTGTCTTACTCCAGCCCATTTATTGAGTAACCCAAAAGGCTGCCAGTTTTGAGTCTGGTCTAGAACAGGGGAAGGCTCTGCAACAGGTCCAGGCTGCTATGCAAGCTGCTCTGCCACTTGGGCCATATGACCCAGCAGATCCAATGGTGCTTGAGGTGTCAGTGGCAGATAGGGATGGCATATGGAGCCTTTGGCAGACCCCCATTGGTAAATCACAGCAGAGGCCTCTAGATTTTGGAGCAAGGCCCTACTATCTTCTGCAGATAACTACTCTACTTTTGAGGGTCAGCTCTTGGCCTGTTACTGGGCTTTAGTGGAAACTGAATATATAACTATGGGTTCAAGTTGACAAGAGGTGGACTTGTGATAGTTAATAGTGAGTGTCTTGACTGGATTGAAGGATGCAAAGTATCCTTCTAGGTGTTTCTGTGAGGGTGCCACCAAAGGAAATTAACATTTGAATCAGTGAGCTGGAGAAGGCAGACCCACCCTTAATCTGGTAGACACAATCTAATCAGCTACCCTTGAATATAAAGCAGGCAGAAAAATATGAAAAGGCAAGACTTGCTTAGCCTCCCACCTAAATCTTTCATCCAGGCTGGATGCTTCCTGCCCTCAAACATCAGAATCCAAGTTCTTGATTTGGAGACTTGGACTGACTTCACTTGCTCCTCAAGCTTGCAGAAAGCCTACTGTGGGAACTTGTGATTGTGTAAGTTAATACTTAATAAATTCCTCTTTTTATATATATACCTATCCTTAGTTCTATCCCTCTAGGGAACCCTAATACACTAGGTATATAATGAAAGGAATATAAATCATTTAACCAAAAAGACACATGCATATAAATGTTCACTGCAGCACTATTCACAACAGCAAAGACATGGAATTAACCTAAATGCCCATCAATGACAGATTGAATAAAGAAAATGTGGAACATATATACCATGGAATACTATGCAGCATTAAAAAAAGAACACAATCATGTCTTTCCATGGGAACATGGATGGAGCTGGAGACAATCTAATGCACAAACAGAAAATCAAACACCACATCTTCTCACACATAAGTGAGAGCTAAATGATGAGAAGTCATGAACACAAAGAGAGGAACAGACACTGAGGCCTACTAGAGGGTAGGGGATGGAGGAGGGAGAGGAGTAGAAAAGGTAACTGTTAGGTAGTAGGCTTAGTACCTGGGTGATTAATAATCTGTACAACAAATCCCTATAACATGAGTTTACCTATATAACAATCCTATACTTGTACTACTGAAGCTAAAATAAGAGTTATTAAAAAAAAGTACAAAAAGAAAACAAGATCAAAGTGTTAGGGAGGCAAAATCTAGCAGATGGTAATTTATTGCCTACAGAGAGGGAAAAATCAATAATGATTTCCAGGTTTCTGGTTCATTAAGTTGTGTGGTAACAGTACCATACACTGAGAAAAACAAGAAACAGAATTGATTTGGGAAAGAGAAAACACTACATTCAGCTGTAGACACAGTAAGACTAAGATGCCTGTGACTGTTCCAGATGCCCATTGTCTGGTAGGATTCTAAATATAAAACTGGCAGTCAAGTCATTAGGTCAAAGAGTTGTCAGTGTGTAACTGAAGCCATTGAATTGGATGAGATCATTCTGGAGGCCACAGGACAAACAAAGGAGGAAAAGTCTACAAAGACAACTCAGCAGGAGAGACCAGAAAAGAAGGAAGAGAACAAGAAGTAAGTAATCCTGCCGCCATAAAAACAAATAATTACAGTAAGGAGTGGACAAACCATGTCAAATAATCCAAAGTGATAAATTAAGTTAAAGGAGGTGGGGGTGTGAAACGATTTGGTTGCGTTCCCACCCAAATCTCACCTTGAAATGTAGTTCCCATAATCCCCACATGTGATGGTTAATACTGAGTGTCAATTTGATTGGATTGAAGAATGCAAAGTTTTGATCCTGGGTGTGTCTGTGAGGGTGTTGCCAAAGGAGATTAACTTTGGAGTCACTGGGCTGGGAAAGGCAGATGAAGCCTTAATCGGGGTAGGCACTATCTAATCAGCTGCTACATGTTTAAATCATGACAGAAAGCAGTGATCTTTCTACAGGGTTAAAATAGACTGCCTTTGGGAGGAACACAGTAATATAACTGCTGTTAAGTATCTTAAGACTAAATAGAAAACCAATTTTCCATAAATGGAAAGATATATTTGAACATGCCCTGCAGAGACACATGAAAACTGAAGAGAACAAACATCTAAGCTATCATTTTGGACTATATCATAAAACTAATTTGTGCTTATTTCCCATAACCAACCTCAATAAAACCAATCATATTAGGATAATTATTTTCACTGGACACAAACAATCTGCTAGATTGATATATGTCTAAGCCTACTTTCTCTAAGGTACTCCCACTGTGGTGGAAAACACAGGCACATAAATGACTATAAAACTATAGGTATACCCTGTTTTATTGTATGTCACTTATTGTACTTTGCAGATAATATGCTTTTTTGCAAATTTAAGACGTGTAACAAGTCTACTGGTGTTATTTTTCTAACAGCATGTGTTCACTTTGTCTCTGGATCACATTTTGGTAATGCTCACAATATTACAAACTTTTCGCAATTGTTCTGTTATGGTAATCTGTGATTAGTAAACTTTGATGTTACTTTAAAATTATTTTGGGGCACCATGAACTGTAAGACAACAAACTTAATGGGTAAATATTGTTCTGATTGCTCCATCAACTGGTCATTCACCTATCTTTCTCTTTCTCCTTGGGCCTCATTACCTGAGCCACAACAATATTAAGATTAGGAAAATTAGTAAATTTACAGAACCTCTAAGTGTTCAAGTAAAAGGAAAAGTTGAATGTCTCTCACTGCACATCAAAAGCTAAAAGTGACTAAGCTTAGTGAGGAAGGTATGTCAAAAGCTGGGCCCCTGGTAACAGTCAGCCAAGTTGTATAAAAGCACAGAAAAAGTCCTTTAAGGAAATTAAAAGTGTTACTCCAGGAAACACATGAATGATAACAAAATGAAACAACCTTATTGCTGATATGAAGAAAGCTTGAGTGATCTGAAGGAAAAAAATCAAACCAATTACACTATTCCCTTAAGCCAAATCGTAAGCCAAAGAAGGCTCTAACTCTCTTTCATTTTATGAAGGCTGAGAGAAATGAGGAAGCTACGGAAGAAAAGTTTGAAGTTAACAGAGGTACATTCATGAGATTCAAAGAGAGAACCAGTTTCAACAACATGAAAGTACAAGGTGAAGTGGTAAGTGCTGATGAAGAAGCTGCAAGTTATCCAGAAGACTGAGCTAAGATAACTGATGAAGTTAGCTACATTAAAGAGGTTTTCTTTCTTTTTTTTCTTCTTTTTTTTTCTGAGATTGAGTCTCACTCTATAGCCCAGGTGGGAATGCAGCGGCATGATATATAAGTTATTAAAATTTTCCCAAAATAGACAAAACTTTTTAAAATCCAAGTATTTAGAGTTAACAGTTTTAAAGGTATTCAAAAGAGCAAAGCTATGTTATAAAAACAATATCACATAGAATGAAGTGAACAGAAAATGAAAAATAATTATTAATAATGAAATATCAATATCAAGCAGGTCTTTACTAATCCTTATATGCATAAATACATATGTTTATGTGTGTTTAATTCATAAATGTACCCAAAGACAAGGAACTTTAAAACAAGTTACTAATCTGTGAGTATTAGTACAACATAGGTCTCAAATGAAATAAATTTGTATATACTGCCCTCATGGGGCAATAATATGTAATTCATTAAAATACAAGGAGAAAATATACTAGACTCCTTGGATACAATTTATTCCTAATTATCCTAGTCAATGAAGGAACACCACTGGTTTGACTAATAAGGTAATGAGTCATCTAAAAATCACACATACATATACTTCTATTTATGTTAAGTCTCTTTGCTGGTTGGAGTTAGCCTCATATTCTGACAGGTGTTGGGAGTGCTAGGTGATCTGGATCAAAGATTCCATGAACAGAAAACTCAAAAGTAGATGTAATTCATGCATGATTAATCAAATCGGCCCTTAAATGCCATTACATAATGATTCTTTTTTCTCCTTTTGGTCAAATTGCATTTTTACTACCAATCTCAAATAGTAGCATTTATAACACAGAAAGATTTAAGGAAAATGACTTACAATAACACATGTTGGGACTTCACGAAGAGAATATTCTGCTTTATTAGGAAGCTCTTCATTGCTTACCAGCTCATAAATAGCAGGATAGGTTAACAAGCTCACCAGTGCTAAAAAAGACTAGAGGGAAAGAAAAAAATCATTCAAATGATTCATTTATTTCAACCACATCCACGGAGAGTCATTAATATATGTTTATATCTGTATGAGTTTGGGGGCTGATTTTTAAATATACGCAATTCCCATAAATTTGAAATATGTACATATATGATAAGTACAAAACAGTTAACATGCACAGAGAAAGTCTATAAGCTGACAATGCATGATATAAAAGCATTACACACATACATTAATTTGGAATATGCTTTAAAATATCACGTCTCTTAAAAGTCTGGTTCTAACAAAAAATTCAATAATCCACCTTTTTCATTCTTTGCACTGTCATACCCAATATGTAAGAAAATGCACGAGAATAATATTTAGGGGCTCTGAGGCAAAATAATAAATTCTATGTATTTTTGCCTTCTGACCACAAGGCTATCTTTTAACGACTTTCACTGAAAATCCCACTAATCTAAATATGATAGCTGATTTTTAAAAGCCATGGCTTTTCCTATCAAAGCTAGCTCATTTTTCTGGTGCAATTTTGCCGATCTCTCCATGAAATGTTTAAGCTCTTCACTCTCACTGCATCTCATTAAACGCCACTAGAATATTTTTCTCAGGCACATTCATTCTTTGGCTCCCCAGCTCAAAAGCATGCTGTGGTTGCCCATGACTAAACATCAGAATCTAAACTCCTTAGCATGACTTTCAAGGCACTTCACTAATTGACATGATTCTTCTCTCAGAGTCTCAAAAGCCTCATTTCCTAGTATTCCTCAGCATGAAGTCGCCACTTCAGTCAATCAAATCTGGCTGTGGTCTCCTTCAACAGACTGTCACCTATACGTACTTTTTAAAATCCTAACACGCTTCTCCTACCCTTCACTTACTCATTATCCCACATGATACACTTTTAAAATATGTCACATCTTTTCCAAAGACTTTCCAATTACCTCCATCCACATTTAGAAGGCCTATATTCCATCAATACGTATATCTTTTGCTTGCATTATATTACCTGTACTTACTTGCAACTGTAAAGTTTTCTGCTTGACATTTTCTAAACATTTTCAATAGACTCAGAAACTTCAAAAAACAGACATACTGACATATTTCACTAGAACCAGAAATTTGAAAATTGAGAAAACTAAAAAGAACACTTAGTTCAATCTTATGTAATAAATAAAAAAAATTGAGGTCAGTGAGGTAGCTTGGCCAAAGACACACACTCAGAAAGCTGGTGGCAGAAATAATCTGTATTTTCTTATTCCCAGACTCAAGTTTCTCATTACAAATTATAATATAATCTTCAGACTATTTGACACCGATGCCCTTTTTCCACATCCTTCTTTCAAGACCTGGAAAGTCAAGTCCATTTTATATCTTCTCCCTTATTACACCAAAATGCAATGTTATTTAACAAATAACAGTAGCTACATAATGATTATATTTAATATACAGTGGATTTTAGTAAAGACTATTTCTGTATAAAACATGAATTTACATTAAACTTTTTAAAAGCATCTTTTTCCCTATAATACAATATTCCATGAATTGACGAATGAATTTCTAATCAATTCAAGAAGAAAATAATCCATGATTAAAAGCTAATAACTCTTTGAATAGTAATAAAGTTATCATAAAGAATAACTAATATAATAAATTAGTTGCCATTTAAGGAATGCCTATGTAAAGAGAACACTGCATGAGAAGTATGCACTATAGAAAAGGAAGAAAAAAACCTGCCAAGGAAGGAATGTTTGAGGAATATGTCTATTAATTATATAAAAAATGAACTACAGAAGAGCTGGAGGATGCATAGTCACCCAGGAAAATACTGTATAAACTTCTCTAATCACGAGGTATTAACTAGAAAGATGATTAATAAAACAGATTTCATTGTAGCTTTATTTTTAATCCAATTTAGTTTATCCTGAGAATACCGATGAATCAAAACATACAAGCGAAAAATGCTTTATACTTTAAATATCCAAACGTTTTAATGTCCTTAATATTAATCCAGCAATATTTGAAGACTAACATAAATAAATCCTTCCATAATTTTATATTTAAAGAATCTTTTCTGCCACAATCATGAAAGATTACCAAAAGCAGCCTTTAATGAATGTCTATTTTGGTAGAAAAATATATATATAATCTTTATAAATCACATGTCAATAGTATATTGTGCATTTTTTAATTATTTATACATGAATAATTCAATTGATTGATTATGAAACCTCTCTCCACCTAAGAAATAAAATGATGTGGACCACATATAATCAAGACAAGATATGATATGCTACTCCAAGAAAATCAAGTATAACTTTAGGTAAAAAATAATTCAACAACTGTATTTAAACTAAAACAACCTGAACAGAATTTTAAAGAAGATTGAAAAAATTTCAGCAGCTTCTTTCTGTAATGAAATAAATTCACACTGGGCATCTTAAAAGATGTTAGCTCACTGCAAAATTGTGATGTATTAAGCATTTCGGGAACAAAAATACATACAGTATAATTATTGGTTCTCACAAAAATACATTATAAGATGTTGCTAATATCAGACATTAATTATTCTAAAATTTATAGTAGCACAAAACATAAATCTATGTCATCAATGTTTTGGATAGAATAATGAAATTTTATGCAGTAATGATAAGGCAACTAATGAAAAGTCAAAGTTTGATATATTTTTAAGACTAAAGCATAAATTAATTCCCCAAGTCAAAAAGTTTTCTTACAAATTAAAATCTTTCAGCTTGACAATGATCTTCTATTCACTGATTATTCACTAAAAATGTTTGTGCCAGCTGCTTATCAGTAATTGTGCCAAATGCTAACAATAAAAATATAAATAAAGGCATAGTCCCTGCCCTCAAGGACCCATGGTGTAGGGTAGAACAAACACACCATTAAATCACTTAAAATAGTGCCTAAATGTTCTGACGTTAATACAACATGGAGGGCAATGTAGGGGATATAAGGAAGAGGACACTCTTCAGCAATGTGGGGAGAGGTGAGAGTTAAGTCTGTATACGTAGCAGGCGGGCAGTCAGGCAGAGATGTGCTACGTTATGAGTTCTATCTTTAGCCTCTAGGGAAAGAAAAGGGCACAGTGTTTTGAGAAAAGTAGTGGAAATCAAATTTTTACATTTTAAATAGAATGCTCTAAAGAAAAACGGTTTTGAGGGTAGAAAATATAAGGGAATAAAGAAACAAGGGTCGGGCACGGTGGCTCACACCTGTAAACCCAGCACTTTGGGAGGCCGAGGCGGGTGGGTCACGAGGTCAAGAGATCGAGACCATCCTGGCCAACATGGTGAAACCCCGTCTCCACTAAAAATACAAAAAGTTAGCTGGGCGTGGTGGCACGTGCCTGTAGTCCCAGTTACTCGGGAAGCTGAGGCAGGAGAACTGCTTAAACCTGGGAGGCAGAGGTTGCAGTGAGCCGAGGTCGCGCCACTGCACTCCAGCCTGGTGCTTGGTGACAGAGTGAGACTCTGTGTCAAAAAAAAAAACAAATTAAAATTTGGAAGTTGTAAGACTGACAGAGATACATTATACCTATCAGAACGAGATGTATTAAAAATATGTCATAGACAGAATAATCAGATAATTACTCAAAAGGATAGTGTTCGTAGAATACATGTTGTAGGAGTAAAGGAAAGGTCAGTGAAGACTGTATATTCTATTCTTTAAAGCAATATGGACAAGGAAAGAAGGAAGACTGAATAGTGATAATAGTTTAACTGCTATCATCATATGAGCACTTACATTTGGCCAAATGCTAGAGAATCAATATTTATATACATTATCTATTTTAATCCTTAATATGTACAACTGTAAGACAGGTATCATTTTAAGGAACAGCTAGCATCTGGAATCAAGTCTCACTGACTCTAAAGCAGAGGTGTCCAATCTTTCGGCTTCCCTGGGCCACACGTAAAATACAGTAACAATAGCTGACAAGCTACCAAAATAAAAACTTTAAAATTCTCATAATGATTTATAGAGAGCCAGAGTAGCCCATCCCCTCTGGGGAGTCAACAGCAAGGCTGCTGTGAACTTTGGAGGAACTCCAAGAAAAGCGAAACCATGATAGGGGAACGTGTGTGTCTCAGAGAAGAGCAGTTGGACCTAGCGAAAGATAATCAGCTTTCACTGACCCTGCTGCAAGATAGTTGTTAGCTGAGGTATGTTATCTGAGGTATGAGAATTATAACCACAGGCTGTTCTGGGTAACTGCACCCTCCCTCTGCTATGTGCTTTGTGAACATAGAAAATAAAGTACTCTGAGGCAGGATAGAGCCAGAGACACACCATCAGCTTTTCGGACTGCCTGGCCCAGCTATATCTTTATCTGTCTGTATGTCTTTCTTTATCCCCTGCCATTCCCTCTTAGGTCTTTGAACCCCTGTGCAGTGCGAGAGACAGCACACGCCAGAATGTTTTAAGAAAGTTTATGAATTTGTGCTGGGCCACATTCAAAGCTGTCCTGGGCCGCATGCAGCCCATGGGCCTCAGGTTCAACAAGCTTGTTCTGAAGTCTCTGCTATGATGTAAACCACCAGAAGACATAGGAAGGCTCTTAGATTCAAGGAGAGAATCTTTGGTTTGGGTTGGTGGAGTGAGAGGGGTGTTACTTGTTTTTTGATGAAAGAAGCAAGCCACCTTCAAATAGTGTTACATCTTTTTTTCCAAACTGTATGCCTTCTCTTCTTTTCTTGCCTTATTATACTTACGTAATATAATGTTAAATAAAAGTGACAAGATTCAACCAAATTTAGAGTCAATATTTCACCATTAAATATGATGCAAACTGTATGTTTTCCAAAAACACCATTTATCAGATTATGTATTAAGTCTTTTGAGTTTTTATCATAAATGCTTATAAAATTTAGTCAAACATTTCCACATCTGCTGAAATAAACCTGAGTTTTCTTTGTATTCTTTAATATGGTAAGTTGTATTTTCACAGTGAAATGTATAACCAACTTTGTGTTCCTGGAATAAACCCCACTTGATCATAATAAATGGTCCCTTTATATACTGCTGAATTCCAATTGATAATATAGTATCTTAAAAAACATTTTGTCTATATTCGTCAGGATACAGATCTAAAATTTTTTTTGGTGATTTTTTTTATATCAGTGTTAAGCTGGCCTCATAAAGTAGAAAGTGTTTTCTCTACCTCTGTTTTCTGAAAAAGCTTATGTGAGATTGGTATTCTTTCTCCTACAATGTTTCATGGAATCAGCTGGTGAAATCTGCTGTTTTTCTCTGTATGAGAAAGCTATTAATGACAAATTCAATTTCTTTAACAAATGCATACTTTTTTTATTGAGTCAGTTTTGGTACCCCTATTTTTAAAGAAAATTTGCCAATTAGATCTTAGTTGTTGAATTGATGATCTAAAGCAAATCATAATATTCATTTATTATTCTTTAATATCTGTGGGATCATTGGTCTTAACCCTCTTTCATTCTTGATACTGGTAATTTTGGATCCCTCTTATTTTTGCCATCAATCTAGTGAGAAGTTTATGACTTTTAATAATCATTTCCAAAAATCACATTTGAATTTGTTACTTCTCTCTAGTTTGTTCTATTTCATTGATTTCTGCCCTAATGTTTATTATTTTCCTTATTGCATTGGTTTTAGGTGTAATTTGCTCTTTTTTTCCTACTCCCTTTGAATGGAAACTTGAGTCAATAATTTAGATCTTTCTTATTTTCTAATATAAATACTAAAGTTAAAAATATCCCTCTTAACACTGCTTCAAATTCTGGTGTATTTTTATTTTCATCCAGTTTGAAATATTTCCTAATTTCCCTTGTGATTTCTTTGAGCTACAAGTTATTTGTAAGTATGTCGCTTAATTTCCAAATATCTCTTTTTCTAGTTTCTAGTTCTTTTTAATTAATTTCATTGTGGTTATAAGAATATACTTCATATTATTCCAATTATCTTAAATTTATTTAGACTTGTTAGCCCAGCATGGTCCATCTTTGTGAACATGACATGTGTTCTTGAAAAGAATGAATATTCTATATTCACTGAGTATAATATTCTTTTTTTTTTAAGCAAGTTTGTTTCATTTATTTATTTATTTCTGAGATGGAGTTTCGCTCTTGTTGCCCAGGCTGGAGTGCAGTAGTGCAATCTCGGTTCACTGCAATATTCGCCTCCCTGGTTCCAGTGATTCTCTTGCTTCAGCCTCCTCAGTAGCTGGGATTACAGGAGTGCACCACCATGCCCAGCTAATTTTTGTGTTTTTAGTATAGATGGAGTTTCATCATGTTAGACAGGCTGGTATCAAACTCATGCTCTGCCCGCCTGGGCCTCCCAAAGTGCTGGGATTACAGGCGTGAGCCACCGTGCCTGGCTTTTTTTGGTTTATTTTTTTGAGACAGAGTCTCACTCTGTTGCCCAGGTTGGAGTGTAATGGTGAGATCTCAGCTCAATACAACCTCTGCCTCCCAGGCTCAGGCAATTCTCCTGCCTCTGCCTCCCCAGTAGCTGGGATTAAAGGTGCACACCACCATACCCAGGGTTTTTGTTTTGTTTCGTATTTTTAGTAGAGATGGGGTTTCACCATGTTGGCCAACCTGGTCTCAAACCCCTGACCTCAGGCGATCCATCCACCTTGGCCTCACAAAGTGCTGGGATTACAGGTGAGAGCCACCGCGTGCCGCCATTTGTCTTTTCTTTTCCTTTCTTTTTTTTTTTAACTGCTGAATTCTTTTTTTTTTTTTTTGCATTTTAGGTTTTGGGTTACATGTGAAGAACATGCAAGATTGTTGCATAGATACACACATGGCAACGTGATTTGCTGCCTTCCTCCCCTTCACCTATACCTGGCATTTCTCCCCATGCTATCTCCACTGAGTATAATGTTCTATAAATATCAAGTGATCAATAGTGGTATTCAGATCATGCAATTCTTAACAGAGAGCTCTTGATCTGTTCTATTGATTGCTAAGAGAAATGTTAAAATCTTCAACTCGGATTGCAGATTTGCGTATTTCTTCCTTAAATTCTATTTTAATACTTCATATATTTTAAATATTTTATCAGGATCATACTGATTTATGATTATATGATTATATCTTTCTGGTATATTGACCATATTCATATTATCATTATAAAATGTGTCTCTTTTTTTTTTGAGACGGAGTTTCGCTCTTGTTACCCAGGCTGGAGTGTAATGGCGCGATCTCGGCTCACTGCAACCTGTGCCTCCTGGGTTCAGGCAATTCTCCTGCCTCAGCCTCCCGAGTAGCTGGGATTACAGGCGTGCGCCACCATGCCCAGCTAATTTTTTGTATTTTGAGTAGAGACAGGGTTTCACCATGTTGACCAGGATGTCTCGATCTCTTGACCTCGTGATCCACCCGCCTCAGCCTCCCAAAGTGCTGGGATTACAGGCTTGAGCCACCGCGCCCGGCCTAAAATGTGTCTCTTAATCTGATAGTTTTTCCTTTTCTTTATCTCTGACACTAAATATGGCCATGTCAGTTTTTTAATGTATATTGCCTAACTGTATATTTTTTCCATCCAAGTTATCTGTACCTTTAAAGTGAATTTGTCCTAGAATCTGCCACCTGCCCCAGAGAGCCTTCTATGTGCCTTCCACAATTATCTCCCCTGCCCTCCCTCCATAACAGCCAGTATCCTGACCTTTACAATAATCACTTTCTTAAATTTTCTTGTGGTTTTATTTCTCAGGTGTACATACCTGGACACTATAATTTTGTATTTCCCATTTTCAAGAATTGATATGTCATTCAAAGTTGTTTTTTTTTTATCTACAGGCATTCATCTTCTCCCTTTCCTTTCTTTCCACTTTGTCTGTTGACAGGCTCAGGACATTTGACCTATAACATTCCCACCAGTCTGGATTTTAGGAAGTATGCGCTTAGGGTGCAGTTCAACCTATTCTTCCATCCTTTGGATATATGTAGTTTCCATATTCTGTAAACTGACAGCTGAATCCAAAGGCTTGATCAAGTTAGATACCTTGGTAAGACTAGAGATGATGGTTTATTCTTTCATTACAGGGAACATTAATTATGTTTAGCCATTTCTGTTTTAGCGATGTTAAGGTGACTCAACTAATTCTTGAAGATTGCAAATGGGCCGGGCGCGGTGGCTCAAGCCTGTAATCCCAGCACTTTGGGAGGCCGAGGCGGGTGGATCACGAGGTCATGAGATCGAGACCATCC